>JBBMKA010000005.1:1735192-1821946 GCA_037833695.1 Sechiopsis laciniata
CTGACCCCGTATTCCGCCCCCTTGTTGATAAATATGCTGCTGTATGTTCTTTTTATCTCTGGATTACTACTAGGATTCATGAATTTTCAGACAAGGGCTATTGTTGCTGATGATAGATGGTTATATATTGTCTTCTTATTATAGGATGAGGATGCTTTCTTTGCTGATTATGCTGAAGCTCATCAGAAGCTTTCTGAGCTAGGGTAAGTTTTTTTGATCCCCATGTTAACATCTTCTTGCTTCGACGATTGCTCGAGAGATGAAAAGAGAAAATGTCATAACTTGTTAAATTTCATTTCAGATTTGCTGATGCTTGAGCTAATGGAATGGAAAAATGAGGCAGCAGAGGATGGTACTTATGTTTGCTTTGATTTGCAATGAAATGGGTAGTTTTTTTTTTTTTGGACATTTGGTTTGAATTTGGGCTTTGCTTAGTTGGGGGACTTTGAGCTGAATGTAATATTCATCTTCCACTCTCTTTGGACTTGAATAAGATTGCTTCAAAACTTGATCATTTTGGTTTATTATTGGATCTATGCTTTAAAATTAACCTTATAATCACGCTAAAAATACTATTTAGTTGAAGCTGACATTTAATTACTTTCTATGCATTGATAAATAAAGATAAAAGTGATTAAGGCTTAAATGAATGATAAAGAACTATTAAAAGATAAATATATTAAGAAAATAATTTTAACGTTCTAACTAATAATTCAGATAATTAAGTTACTAGTATTGATACTAAAATAATTCACAAGTTAAAAATATATGTAAATAAAAAAATTACAATTGAATATTCAGGGTATTTAATGCAAAATTTTGCATGTACTTTTTTTTAAAAACAACATTATTTTTTCAACTTACATAGTTACTTTCGACCTCTTCAAAAATGTTCGGAAGATACTCTAATTATTGTTTTTTAAGGCTAAACTGTAAAATATATCTTGAATTTTGGAGTTTGTGTCACACATGTCTTTTTTTTTTTTAAGTTTCAAAAATATTTTTAAATTATTAATAGTATTCTTAATTTTGATAGAATGATAAACAACCAATCTAATTGAGTTCATCTTTTTTTTGAAAGAGTTATAACTCTTGTTGGCCAACTTCACATCTCAACCAACAAGGTATATATCATAATTTTTTTGATTGTTGGTTCTTTCCAAGAAAATTAAAAGTTTTGTTTGGACGATCTTCATCAAGAGATTAAATATCGATGACATTCTCGTAAGAAGATGCAAGTCTACCCACTTGAATCTCACCAACTAGTGTTTGAACATCTTTTTTTAAATTGTGATTTCCTTAATACTTTTTGGTTCAAAGTGCTAAATGATTTCAAACATTTCCCCCTCATCACACAATAGAAACTTTATGCTCATGAAGTATGAAATTTCAAATTTTAAATAATAGGTTAAATCTCATTATTTATTTTTATAAAAATACACATTAATTTAAATTTTCATGATATTTAAAAGAGATTTCATACAATCTTTTATGTTTAAGATATTTGAAATAAAACTTTAATATATTCATAAAAGAATTTCTTGATAAAGATTTTTTAAACATTTTTAAGGCCAAAATTGATTTGTTTTTTTTTATTTTTAAGTAGGTGTATATCTGAAATAAAACTTTAACTGTCTCTATCCAAAGTTAATGGTAAGAGTACTTTTGAAACATTTTTAAAGTTTAAGGATATTATTAAAACTTTTTAAAAGTTCAAAGGGCACGTGTGACATAAACATTATAGTTTATGGGTATGTTTGATAATTTAGCATTTTTTTAATTAAAAAAGTTAATACATAAATTCTTTTTCTTTTGTACATGAGCATAATTTAATCAATATGAAGTTCTCATTTTTCTCTTATTGGTAGATTTGACTTTTTTTCCCCTTTTATTTATAGTTACTGGTATAATGTTGTATGGTGAAATTATTTGTTTCACCCCAACTTCAACAAATATAAATGTTAACAATATAAAATGTGTGTTTTTGAGTGGTTGTATAACAAAATCACCCTTTGGAGAAATTAAAAGAAGAATCATATGCAAACAAATGAGAGAGCTCCATAAATGGAAGTATCAACTTTGTTAAGGATTTTGATGAGTCTGATGTCTTTTTCAAAGCTTTACAAGTCATTTACATTGGTTTCTTGTAAAACCTTAATGCTTAGGCAGCTGGCTTTGCCTCTTTGGTTCTAACTTTTAAGAAATTTGTGCACATGTCATCATTCCACCACCCATTTTTCTCTTAGATGTATTAAAAATAAAAATCTCCTATGTTTTTTTATTGGTGTGCAACAATAGATAGGCAATCAAGGTACTTGAAATGATTTGTCCAAGTGTCTCCCTTGCTAACCACATTTCAATAATTAAGATTTCATCACACAAAAGTCTTTGCAAAATGGGAATAAGAGATTTTGACAAATGTAATAAATTTTGTGGAGACTAATATTTTTTGTGGACCCTAAACCAATTCAATTTCCCTTGTCTTTTATATTCATAAATAGAATTTTATTGTTAGTAGATCCCACATATTCTTTTTTGGTGGATCCCACATAATTTTCAAAAGCACACTTGGGAAACAATTAAAAAAAATTCAAATAACCAAATGAGTTAGTGACGCAATGATTTTATTAGTGGCGCAATGATTTTATTGTTTGGTTGTAAACCAGTTCAACACCAGCGTTCGATCTTAAGAATCGGTATTTATCTGCCTCCCCTGACATGTACTTAAAAAAAAAAAAAACTCAAATATCAAAATATAGAGTTATTTATTTATTATTATTTTTTAATTTATTTAAGTTGAAAGATACAAAAATATGTGATCTCAACTCAAAAAATACTTATTAATTATCTTTTAAGTTAAACCTATTTGAAATCAATAAAAAGTTAGCATTCATAAATAAAATTGCTGATATTAGAGGCGATTTACAAATTTGAACAAATAAAATTCACTATTATGAAAATTTTCATGCTGGTTTCTAAACTTAGCACTTCTAATATATGTGATGCAAATAATCCTATAGAACAATGTTATTGTACAAATAAAACTAGATGATTTTAGAAAATTTGTTATTTGTTGTAGATAATAAATCATAACATCTCTATTTTAATTATAACAACTTTTTAAAAATAATTCATACATAGTAAAATATAAAATATTTAACTTGATTGAAGTATATTAATTTTAAGTTTGATTAAAATCTATCGATTCTATTTGATTAAAGTTTAACAATTTTATTTAATCGAAGCTTAACAATTTTGTGTCTATCAATTTAAGGTGATTAAATTAGTTTTTGTCGTATTTAATTTTTTTTCTAAAAGTTTTGACATATTTAAATTTTTTTTCCCCTTTTACACAAGAAATCCATTTATACATGCATATAGAATATTTAATTAAAATATACTTTTTGTCCTCGAAGTTTTATCTGTTCAATTAGGGCATTCATTTCTCAACTATGACGTAATAGTTTAGGACTATAGGTTGTCATCTACATCTATCGCGGAGTGACTTCAAAAATTTGGTAAAAGATTTATATTCCCTTAATTCACAATTTTTCTTATGGTTAAATTGAATTCTTAACCAATTTCAAAAAAAAAAAAAAAAAAAAAAAAAATCATAATTATAGTTAATTGTGGTGGTTACTTTTTAAATTACATGAATAACTAATCCAAGCGATAAGAAAGAAGCCTTTTAGAAATTGGAAGTAGAGTTTAAAGTTTTGTTTTCTAATTTGGACTTTGTTGGGTTTTAAGCATATTGAATTTTAGTCGCAAGTAATATCTTTAATACTATAATATTTAGATAAAAGTGGTATCACTCTTCTTATTGTTTGACTCTCATCTTCTATATATTATAATTTTCATTAGAGAAATGTTAATATATTTGTTTGTAATTGTAACATCAAAGCTAAGAAAAAATACAGTTGCCTAATGATTTCGTTGTTTGTTGGTACATCACGGTCACGGGTTCAATCTTGTTTGGTTTAGTATGATGATGGTTCCGTCAAGATGCTAACAAATGTTAAATTTGTTCTAGGTCTTTAGCGAAACCTTATCTCGTTAGGTGTTTTAGATACTGTTGGTTATAACTACTCATCTCGTAATGACTTACTTTATGTGAGTAAGAATGAGAAAATTAAATTGTCTGGAAAGCTTCAAAATGGTTTATACATTCTGAGAGGTAAAGCTTTTCAGCGAGAGATTGATGTAGTTTTTGATAAGTTTGTTAAGACTCCATTTGAAAATTTGAAAGGTTTTTCACCTGAAGTTAATTATGTTGTTGATAAGTAGTTGAATTCTGATATTGAGTTTTCTGATATATGTTTGTCTGTTGCTTTTGCTTATGCATCTGAAAATCATTTAGTTGAGCCTTCAGTGCTTGTTCAGTTGCATTCTAAACTAGTAAGAACATCCTCAAGTTCATAAGCAACTAAGATAGGATCAGAACTGGTTTAGAATGCAAAGTTCAGTTGTTCGATAGGGAGTTGATTCGTTTGTCAATTTTTTCATGTAGGATGTTTGTGGTGAGACCTGATATTTGTTTGCTCATTGTCTACTATTGCTGGTTTGTGATTAAGTCCAATTTAGAGGGTATTGTATACTCTCGTTCTGATGCAGATTAGTTTGCTTTCGGTTACATACATGAAGAGAGGATAGATACTCTTGATGTGTTCTCAATTTCCTATCTCCGTTTGTGTTCTTGTATGTATCCTCACTGTTAGGATTTGACTGCATTAATCAGTGTTGTTTACAGTTTTTATGAGCAGTTTGATTCTTCCATGATTATTTACTCCTTTGCAAGAAGTCTGTTTGATTATTCTGTTTAAAAAAAAAACTGTTAGGGCTGATTACTTCGTCCTGATTCTGTTGAGTTTGGATGATATTCTGATGGCAGCTAGTAGTTTTGATGAAGTTATGCAGTTTGAAGATTTCTTGATTTGTGAGTTTGATTGGGAAGAGGTTTGTTTCTATTTTTGGAGTATTTGTTTTGTACTTCTATTTCTTGTCATTCTGATAACACAGTTTGTTAGTTTGTTCCAGCAGTTACATGGATGTTTGACATTTCTGGTACAACGTTCTGAGCATTCGGATTTTTTATTTGGACTTTGTTTTGAGGGTCATTTGGATTCTGAATGCATTGATTATGAAAAGTCAGTTTATACTTGTTTTGTTGACTCTGGTTTGTGCTGCTTATGTCGTTTGAGATGGTATTTTCCATTTATTTAGATTCCATGTTACTTGGCAACATTTGTTTTATGATTTCTCTGTTTTCGAAGATGTTCTTTTGAGAACAGGTTCAGGTTGCCGTTGGTGGATTAACTTCACTGTCTTGCTGAAGTTTGAAGTTCTGAGGTCGTGAAGACCGTTCTGATTTGCTCGTGCCGAGCAAAGTTCTGATCCATTTTTGTATGGAGTTTTGATATTATGATAAAAAATGTGCTTCAAGAGGGTAATTTGTTAAATATGAATTACACATCTTCAAATTGTATTAACTCTTATGGTAAGTTTAGATGAACCTTGGATTAGTTTTGGGGTTAGGTTAACTAATCATATGGGTGTGTGATTGTGCTATTATATAAAGCACCTTGAGTTGTCTTCATCCTTTGAGAGAAATCCTAACAACCGATTTGAGAGCTATTGATATTCATCAATGACAATTATGAGTGAGTGATCAAGATTGATCATCTCACATTCTTAACAGTGAAGTAGGCTAGTCCGAACCACTTTACATCGGTGATTATTTTCTTCTCCTTACTATCTTTCTTTATCTTTGTTCACTTTCATTTCTATTATTTTTGATTTGGTATAAAATTAGGATAGATCTGTGAAATTTGGTCTACACTTAGAATAAATACATGAATAAACTATAATCATATTTGCATGAGAGAGATCTTGATCATGATATACATACAAGTATAATTAAATAAAACTCAAACAATTAGTTATTATTTATACTAACAAAATTGTATTTTTTTTCAATGACTTGGGAGAGAATTTCAAAGTTAAATGTATTTATTTTTTAGTAATGTTATATTGGCTGACAGCCTAAAATGTTTTGAAACAAATAATATTGCCAAGTTGCATGAGATGTCAAAGAATGTATATGATTGTATTTAGATGTCAAAATTTAGTATTTAGAATAATAACATGCAAACACAAGCCATAAAATTTATGAAAAATAGTAACCGAATTAAACGAAACATGATTAACCTACTCAAACCCAAACCTCAAAATTACAATGGACCAACTTCTTAAAATTACCCTACATCTTTCTCTAAGAAAAAGGAAACTCAATAATAAAATAATAATAATAATAATAATTTTCATTACTTCTTAAATCTTCGTTGATTATGAGTGTATCATTGGAGCTAAAGGTGAGAAAGCCAATTAAATTAATAAACTTTTTAAATAATATTTTATGTAACTATATAGAAGTATATCTTTATTACTCTTTTTGCTTAATAGGGTTTAACTTGATCATAACAAAATTCATGTTAAAAAGAATAAATGAGTGGAATATTATAGTTATGTTAGGTGAATAATTGGGGTCCCGGTGAATCACCATTTCTAAACTTGGATTTGTCACGCTGTAAAGAATAACTTTTAAATGTTATCTCATGATTTCTTCTAATTAATTCACTTTATGCTAATATTACTAAGACTTTTACCATTTGAGTTTAACCAATTTTAATAATGATAGGTTAACTAAAGATAATCATTTTATTCCTAAGTAGGAATTATTTGAATTTAATGATACTAATATTACTCCAAATTCTTTTTCAACTACATATTTAGTTTTTTTTAATGTTAGTGAGCATTCGGATAAATTTGCGTGTATCTCAGTTATTGTCAAATGACATATTATTTGAGTGTATAACATTTGAATATCAATAAAATCGGTAAAAAATTAATATTTTAGGATTTTTAGTATCATTTTAACCATTCATGATGTTTTTACAAAATATGATATTGCAATTGAACGTAAGCCATTAATGTTTTGATGAATCAACTTCATATAATTTGAAACATTGTTTTAAGTTTCCATGTTTAAATTCTTCTCTCTTGTTGAGATTTTGGATTCCAATATTCTTACTTATCATGAAAAAACCAAAATCAAGTTCCTACTGACATTACACATTATCTTAGTCTATACATAAGTCATTAAATGTTTGTTTTCAAATATTTTACTTTGATGTTTAAAATTTCAATCGTTTTGTTTGAATTCCATATTTTTAATCGAAACTAATAATTTAGTTCTTACCATTAATTTTTTATTAATAATTTAATAGAGATCCATATCTACCTCGAAATTTATCATTAATTTGTTAGTAAAAGTTTAAAAGTTTAATAAGGTGTTTGGATGAGATTTTGAGTAAAAGTTAATTTGAGAAATTATTTTGAGTAGTTAAAAATTGAGAATTATAGCAAAAAATTGTTTTTGGATGTGGTTTTTTTTTTTTTTTCGTAAATGAATTAGAGTCAAATTTTTTTTGGATTTAGATTTAAAATAATTAATTATTTTGAGTAGTTTAAAAATAATGATTAAACATGAATTGTTTTGATTAATTAAAAATGAGTGGTTAAAAAATAGGAAGTTATTTTGAATACTTATAAATGAATGATTAAAAATGAGTGAATAAAATGAAGAATTATGGTTAATAACAAAAATAAAGAATTATTTTGAATAATTATAAAATCAAAAAAAAATTAATAAATCTTTAATCAAAATACTTTAAAATATGACAAACAAAAACCTATTAGAAAAAGAAATTCCAAATAAAAAATAACAGAAAAAGAAAAAGATGACACTGAAAAGATTTAAAATAAAAAAAAATCATTTACAACAAAAATAAAACGCGTCGGTAAGTGGGTCCTACCAAAGGTAGACATTTTCGTGTAGCGGGACCCACTTAACTTTGACTTTTGTTTTTATTTTTGCTTTCTTTTATTTATTTTTTAAATTTACTTTATTTTTTTACCTCGAGATTTACAATTGAACGGCGATGGAGGCGTTTCCCGTAAAGCGTAAGGGAAAGCCACCACAGAGGATTCGTTCCTTCTAAGGTAATCCTCTGCGACGAGCTCAACTACACCCTCTTCCCTCTCACCCATTTATCAACACCTAAAAGACAAAAAATAAAAGGTTAAATATTACTTCCAAAAATTTTCATTTGTTTAAAAAGTTCTCTATTTTCTTTTCAAAATGACTATATTTTCGTTAAACTTCCATATATGTTTTAGTTTCAATTCACATATGTTCGTGTAATTATCATTGATAGAAAAGTTTATGCATTTCTAGTGCCCAAAACACCCTAATATTGTTTTTATGTTGATTTTTCATTTGCATTCTAAAAATATTTGGAATTCAAATTTGACCCATGTCAATTTTATGAGCTACTCTATTTATCTTCTTTTGTTAAAAATGAGTATCATTTGTTGAAATAAACTTTACTTCTTCAGGTGCCTTTAACGTCAATTGATATTTAATTAATCTAAATAGCTTTTTAATCATGATTTAATTGTTGTTATAGCCATTGTGAATACTTGCATATGATTGCTGGGAACACTCTTCATCGTCTCTTATATTTTCTAAAAGTTGTGCAATGTAAACAAAATTATTTTGAAAGTTTAATAATAATAATATTTTTTTTTTCTACTTTTGTCGATCTCGCTCTCTCATTTTTCCTTACTAAAATGAATTGATTGATCAGCTTTCTCATGCAAGTTCTCCGATCGAATTAATTTCAACCAAAATTTTTGTCGTCTTTGTTTCATTAGTTCTGCTCGAATTTAATTTCAAAACAATACTTTCTATCATAATTTGTAGTAATTCACTCAATGTAGGTTTGTTCAACACATTTAATTTAAAAATTTTAGAAATGCGTTATCAAAAGAAATATGCAACTTGATATAAATTGTAATTATCAAATATTTTTTAAAAATATTTCTTGACCATGCTTACATATTAGCCAAACTCCTCACATTCGATATATTTTAGAATGAAGATAATTTTTTTTAATAATTAACTTGGAAAAGACCACTTGTTTTTCAAAAGAAATATACGGTGGGTCCCACAGAAGAGGATGACGTGGCGGATTTTGTCGAAAAAGTCTTAATTTAATGCATCCAACTATGCAGCTAAAATTCACTCTCGTCGAGCTCAATTTACGAAACAGCCCCTGCGTTACACGTGGTGCGATCTTACACACCGGACTCATGGAAACAAAATAATCCTGTTTCTAGCATATCACCACTCCGAATATAAATAAAAGAAAAACAAACAAAAAATAAGATTGCTCGAAAATCCGAAATTCCCACCATCTCTGTTTCTCATTCTCTCTCTTTCTTTCTCAGTTTACAAATTACAAATTACATAATTCTCTCTCTTTCTTCTTCTCAATCCATTTCTAGTTCTCTCGTTATTTTCTCCCGTTGTATTCGGATTTTGGTGGTAGCTTTAATTTATTTAATTTCTTTGTTGGTGTATTGTTTTTGTTGTGGGCTCTGTTTTTAGAGCTCTGAAACAGAGGGAGTGGTGAAGAAGGAGGAGCTCAGTTTTGTAATGGGCTGCACCTGTTCATCCAGCGAGAAATCAGATGATATTGAACAAAACAACCCCAATTCCGACAATTCCAAACCCCACAAGCCCGATGATCGAAACCCTTCAGGTGATTTTTCTTATTTTCCAAGAATCTCTCGAATTAGGGAAATCGATTCGGTTTGACTTGATTTTTTTATTATTTTTATTTTTTTTTTATTTTTTAATATTGGGTGTGGCGTTTCGGAATTCAACTCGATTTAAAAAAAAAATAAAAAATAAAAAAAATTTGTTTTTCATGGCTGGGAAATTAGGATTTGAGATTGGTTCTTGTTTGGGGTTTAATGTAATATTTGATTTCTGCAGTGCTCTGTTGTTTTCTTGACGGACTTTCAATCTAGTTGTATTGTCTGCATATTAGTTGCTAGGTTTAATAAGCTATTTGAAAGGCAAAGTCTCAGGTTAAGAACATTTTTAATGTAATTTATGACGTTCCTGTTCATTTCTTGAGAATTTCAGGCAGTTGTTTGATGGTGGTTTACTGGTTTTTGCATTGTGAGGGGATTTAGATTAAGATAAAGTGAATTAATTACAGAGTTTTGTTCCTTATTGTTCTTTTCTTGTGGGTTTTTTTTACAGAAAAAGCCAAACTAAATTCAAGTTTGGCAGTGAAGAAGGATTCTGATGTGAAGGTGGTTGTGTCTAAAGATGACCAATTGGCTTTAGATGTAAGGAAATTGAACTTGAAAGATGAGGTTTCTAAGGAAGGAGAAACCTATGGCCGCGACAAGACTTTTACATTTGAAGAACTTGCGACGGCAACCGACAATTTCAGGTCTGATTGCTTCTTGGGTGAAGGAGGATTTGGGAAAGTTTACAAGGGGTATTTGCAAAAAGTTAATGAGGTCAGTGCAATGAGTTTAACATTCTCTAGTTGTTATTTCGAATTTTCTCATATGCTAAAGTTATTAAGCAAGCTGGATATACATATGGTGGTGCTTCTGTTTGGTTTCTGAACTTTCATTAGAAGGAAATGCTTTGGGGATCTGAACCATTTTCGCTTTGGTCTAGGTTGTTGCAATCAAACAACTTGACCGAAATGGAGTTCAAGGAATTCGAGAGTTCGTTGTGGAAGTCTTGACTTTAAGTCTAGCTGATCACCCTAACCTTGTAAAACTCATTGGCTTTTGTGCTGAAGGGGATCAGAGGCTGTTGGTTTATGAATACATGCCATTGGGATCATTGGAAAACCATTTACATGGTACTAAATGATTGATACTTGACTTATAATCTTTTTATCTGTCACGCTATCTGATTATTTGACATGTTCTCCTCTCCTCGTAGATCTTCGACCCGGTGCAAAAGTAATTGATTGGAATACGAGAATGAAAATAGCAGCAGGGGCAGCAAAGGGATTGGAGTATTTGCATGAGAAGATGAAGCCTCCGGTTATATATCGTGATCTGAAATGCTCAAACATTTTGCTCGGTGAAGGGTATCATCCTAAGCTATCTGATTTCGGATTGGCTAAAGTAGGTCCTAGTGGGGATCAAACCCATGTTTCAACCAGGGTTATGGGCACGTATGGGTATTGTGCACCGGATTATGCCATGACGGGCCAGCTGACATTCAAATCGGATATTTACAGCTTGGGCGTTGTTTTATTGGAACTCATCACTGGCAGGAAAGCAATTGATCATTCAAAATCTCATTCGGAGCAAAATCTTGTTGCTTGGGTAAGATAGCTCACATAATATCTTCTTGGATGAATTAAATAGTTTCCAATTCAATTAAATGAAAAAAAGTTTATAGAAGTTGCAACTGTTGTTTATAATCCAATAAAGGGGGAAAAATGTTCACGAGTTGTAACTGTCCTGCTTTGAGTTCCATAATTTATTTGCATATTTTTAGATATGTGAAGCACATAAACATTGGCTCTGAATGCCTATGCAGACTAAAGCAAGCTAACGATACATCTGGTATTGCAGGCACGACCCTTGTTCCGAGACCGGAAGAAGTTCTCGCAAATGGTTGACCCAATGCTCCAAGGACAGTATCCCGTGAGAGGACTATACCAATCTCTAGCCATCGCCGCAATGTGTGTTCAGGAACAACCGAACATGCGGCCAGTTATATCGGATGTCGTTACTGCTCTAAACTACCTAGCATCCAAGAAAAATGATCCCCAAGCTCAACCAAACCATCACTCCCAAAGGAGACCATCTTCGCCTAAAATGAAATGGGGCGATGATAACAGGGAAACTTCAGATAACGACGTGTCAGAGAGAGAGTGAGCCGGGAGGATATATAATAGAACGAGCCAGTGATTACTGTTCAGAAGAATTCTTATGAAGTGCCCAGTTATCAATTTTTGAGATCATGGATGATAACAGGTACCCGCTGATAAGATCCTCGATCTTTTCTGTAAAGTGGGCCACAAAGAATTGTGCCCCTTGTTTCTTTTTTGATCCTCCATTGTAAATGTGAGCTGAGGTTCTTTTGTATATTAGATGCCTTTGTAGGAACCATGCTCCAAGTTTATAGTTATAGCCACAAAATTCTTTGCCAATAATGACTTGGACTTTTACTTGGCTTTGCTTTCTTTTTGCAGCATACAATACACTAAGACAGGTATCTTGAAACTGCACTGCTAAAAGTGATAAGATTCTTCACCCATTAGCGTGCTTCTATAATAGTTTTGCTTTAAATGGTGTATTCTGAGAAAAAAACAAGTTAATGGTTACTTAACATTGCCCCTTGCCAATTTGACTGACTCTTTCATATTTATTCTAAAACTGTCAAATTCTCTAGTTATTTGATAAAACAGGTAATTTCTTAATGTCGTCATTACAATATGGGTTAAAATACTTTTTTGGTCCTAGACTTTGATATTGATTTTATTTTGGTCCTTGAACTTTCAAATATTTAATTTTAATTTTTAGATTTTGATGTTTGTTTTATTTTAGTCGAGACTTTTTCTCCATAATTTTTTTCATCCCTTCTAGCTAAATCTTTCTCTCTTCTACATGTCTCATTCTTTCTCTTTCTCCTGCCTTGCTCTCTCCTCATCCTAAAGAATAAAGTACGAGGAGAGAAAGGTTGGAAAAAAGAAATTAGAAGTTTAATTACTAAAATGGATTAAACACCAAAGTTCAGTCTACGACTAAAATTGGACGAGGAATCGAATGGTATTTTAACATACTATTCATCAGTGGTCTCTACTCTGACAAGAAAAGAAGCCCAAGAAAACTACAAATGAGCTTTGTTTATCTTCAGTTGAGTCTAAATGTCTCTGTAAAATTCTTAGAGAAGTTGAGGCAATAAGACATTGAAAAAAGATATTGTTTTCTTATAAGGGTACGTAATTATCACTGATCAACTTCACTAATTTCAGCTCCACGGCAGTTTCCCACTGATAAGTACAATGTGGAGGGCTTATGTGATGGAATAACTCTGCAACAATCCCTTCTTGGCGACTGCAAATGGCACAACATTCTAATTCAGTTTCCATTGATGAGTTCATTATATATACGGCATAATTTTGAAGACTTACCTTTTGCCATCGGTAAGGATCGGGCTTCTTCAAGACGATGATAGAGTCGATCTTTTCTGGCGAACTCAATTTCCAACGACAGTATGGATGACGAGACTTTTTGCGAATATAAACACCAATGGTTTGCTTTCTGGCTCGGTCGTAACGCGTAGTCCCCATATAGAATACAAAAGGCTTTTGACAAGGGTGCTTTGTGACAGGCCTGGTGTTGAAAGCATAGGCAGTGTAATCTGCTCTTTTGTACCAATTGAGAAAGGTTCTTGTGGGCATTTCCAACTCTCTAGGTGAAACTATACCTCTTAAGATTTGAACCACGTAACCCCAAGAAATAGAAATGGACCAATAACGTTTACTATCATAACAGATTGATTGTTGCATTATGCTTGACGAGTCGAGTCTTGCAGATTGGAATAGGCATTGAAGGGCTTTCACTCGAGTTGATCGAGGAAAAATTGGTTGGACTACGTCGAGGTGGTGAAGGGATAGTAATGGAGTCACTGGATGAGCCCCTAAAAGCCCCAAGAGATCTCCATACACATCATACTACAGAAAAATAAGGTAAATTCATCCATCTCTTAGAAAATAACATACCTTCCATTTCCAAGAAAACTCATTATAATAGTAGTAGCATAAGTAATCGTTTTGTTGTATAAATGTAATACCTGATGAAACCCTTGTTCCCTAGTGAGTGGCACACCAAGCTCAGCCATACAAGCTTGAATCCTATCATCACTCCCATACAATTTTGGATACCTGTCGATTCAAGTTTATTTACTTAGTAAATTGAGCGTCATGTATTACCATACTAAAGGTCGATGGCTCGATCTTTGTACCAAATAGTTGAACTACAAACACGATATACCTTTGAATACACCTATCTTGCATCTTCTCCAACTCTTTGGCCAATGGATAACTTATAGCAAATCCTCCCCCACCAAAAGCCATTGCATAAGAGAAGTAAATATTTTGAACATGGCTCTCAGAAGAACTCCCAATGTAATAAAACTGCCTATGATCATACTTGGACAAAACTCTCACAACATTTTCCACAATAAAAACTGTGTCATCATCCCCCATCACAAACCATCTCACATCCTTCATCCCCAACCTCAAAGTCTCTGAAACAACCCTTGAAATCCGCAATGCAGATCTTTGTCCCTGCCGGTTCGTGTACTTGAACCGTGACGTATTGCCTGAGATCCGAATGTCGGGCAACCCTTCATTTTTTCTAGTATAAACTTTTTTATCCAACCAAACAACCCCTCTTGTTTCCTTAGGCCTCCACCATAATTTGATGTATTCTTTCCTCTTTGCCCATAAAGTCGAGGATCCTGCAATCCCGAAAACAATGTGTTTCAACATTGTGTCGTAGGGTTGGGATTTTAGAGGAAAAAGTGGCTCGACTGTCTTTTGTTGTTGTTCTTCTTCATCCTTGAAAGGGAGAACATTGTTCTTGTTGCTTGAAGAGATGTTGGTGAGTTTTTGTAAATGTTCTTCGGTTGAGGCGTCTAAGGTGGTCGAACATTCTTCGTGGCGGTTGACGGTGAGGATGTTGGTGGAATACAAAACATAGAGAATGAAGACAATGAGGAAAAACCAAACAGCAGTGTCTTTGAGTCTTCGAAAGGCTGTCGAACGATGCTGTTGTTGTTGTTGTTGGGAACGGGACCAAGGTGACACAGACTTCTTTTCGGAATCTTCAAGTTTGTTCTTGTTGTTGGTTTTGTTGTTCCCCATAGTTGTGGAGAGCTAGCTAGCTAAGATGATGTTGGATCTAGAGTTTTGTTCATTTAGGATTCCGAATGAATGAGAGATTTGGATCTCAAAATCATTATATTTGTTGGACTTGGTAATGTAAAAAACAGCCGATTTTGGATGCTGATAATATGGTAAGAAATTGTTTTGAGTTTGTGGCAGTTGGATAAGCTTTTGGCTCATTACATTTGTATACAAACTAATTATAGGATGTGTATGATTTACAAAATAGTTGCCTTTTAGTTCTTATATTATACAGAAGTATTACCAAATCAATTTAAAATTAAAAAAGGAACAAAAATCAAACTAATTATTCTGTTTGTAGTTTTCTGTTTGTGAAAAACATTTTTTAAATTATATATATTTTGAAATGTTAAAAACAGATTTACTATGAAGCTATGTCTTGTTAAAGAGCTTTTGAACCACTTTTATTTCTTTCAGTAGTGAAATCCATTTTTGGTAAGATAGTTTATTTTTTAATTCAATAACCATTTTTAGAAAGATCACAGAACTAGTGAAAGTTACAAGCATCCACACTTTATGCTAATTATATATATTATGCTGTACTTATTAAATTTAAATTACTTCTAGTAGTAAAGAATTTGACATGAAGTGCACCACTGTATTGACATTTTTGTATGACCTAGCAACTATGAAATTATGGGTTCACGTCTTTCTTGTTTCAATGGTAATTGAATTTTTTTTAAAAATAAGAGAAATCATGTTTTTACTTTAGCTAAATCTGTTTTTTTTCCCAACCATTATAACTGTTTATGTGAAATAAATTTCACCATTGTTACTATATTCATGTAAAATTTATTCAACCTTATTTAAATTTTTTTGCTTGCAATTTGGGTATTATTCAATTCTAACTATCATAATTAAATCATCATGAAATTATCTAGTTGTGAAGAAGAACCTTGAAAATTCAAGAGGCCATGAATTTAATTGTGAAAGAGATATCTATCTAGAAGTTAATTCCCTACATTTTTTTTATATATATATATTTTTTGAAATGACGTTCTTTTTATATCTAATACACCATATTTCATGAAAATAATTGAAATACATGTCCATTCACGGATAACAAAAAGAAGCTATGGTAACTTCATTGATTTTTATTTCTTGGATATACAAATGTAACATCCAATTTATTTCAAAAAAAAACAAAATATAACATCCAAAAGATTGGTAGCTTATTAGTTTTGTTGTTTTTTTTTTTTGAAACATGGTTAGTTTTGTTGTTTGGTGTTAATCTAGTTCAACACCACGACTACAAGTTGTTATGAAAACGAAAATCAACCAACCAATTAAAAATATAAGAAAAACCGTAAAAGAAGTACACAAAAATTTACGTGGTACACTTTGTATTAGCTACTCCACAGGAGGCACGAGAGCAAAAATGCAGAATGAACATCATGGAAGCTAACGTTTAATTTGAATATATATAACTACTCTCATTAAATTCTATTACACATAAAAGACTCATATACGTTTAAAGCTATTCTAATAAATCATATTTGGACTCTAATTTAATGGAGAATAGAATGGGGTTTGTGGCCCCTCCGTCATTCATACTAAAAAAAAACAAAATATAACATCCAATTTCAAGTTCGTTTTATTTGTGATTTGTGAGTGTGACGATAATGAGCCAATGAGAAGCATTTCCAATTCCAGCTCAGGTTAATCGACGTCGTTTTGAGCATTGACTTTGCTCTCCACTCTATAAACCCTGCTAAACACACCAGATCTGATTCAGATCCCAATTTCGTCTCACGATGGCTACTCGAACTCTTCTTCTTCTTGCCATGGCTGCATTTCTGCTTATCTCCAATTCCGTTCTCTGTAAACTCGACACCCCTGCCAAAGATCCGCCGTCCAAGACCACCGGTGGCGTCGACGACGACGAAGATATCAGCTTCCTCGAGGAGGCGGATGCGGCTCCTCATCACCTCCCTGATCTTCACCATCTCGACGGCGGAGCTGATGTTGAAGACTTCGGGGACTTCTCCGATTTCGAAGACTCGGATGGCGACAAGGATGACTACAAGGCGCCTGTGGTGGATGAAAAGGACGTTGTCGTCTTGAAGGAGGCTAACTTCACCGATTTCCTCAACAAGAATCCGTTTGTTATGGTGGAGTTTTATGCTCCCTGGTGTGGACATTGCCAGGCCTTGGCGCCGGAATATGCTGCTGCCGCCACGGAATTGAAGTCCGAGAACGTGGCTTTGGCCAAGGTTGATGCGACGGAGGAGAGTGAATTGGCGCAGAAGTACGAAGTTCAAGGGTTTCCTACTGTTTATTTCTTCTCCGATGGAGTCCACAAGCCTTATACTGGACAGAGGACCAAGTAAGTGTATTGAATTGTAAGATTTCTCTGGCTTTGGTTGATGTATTGGAAATGGAGCGCATAGTCGTCTTTAGATTTGCTTTGTTTACTTCGAGATCTAGATAGTGGAACTGTTTGATTTGATACCATGTATTCCAGAGTCAACGTTATTTACATTCCGATCTGTTTCTTTTTGCAGGGAGGCTATAGTAACCTGGATCAAGAAGAAGATCGGACCTGGTATTCACAACATTACTTCCGTTGAAGATGCTGAACGCATTCTGAATTCTGAAACTAAAGTTGCTGTTGGTTACCTGAACTCTTTGGTGGTGAGTTTACATGGTTTTGTTCGCTTTTTATGCTTGCATTTGTGACCTTTCATCCAAAAGGGAATGACATTTTCTACTTCATGATCTGCACACATTTCTGTATTGTCTGTGGCTCCATGGATAAATCTGTACGGATGATACTTACTACTTTCTTCATTCATGATCTCGTATGATTGTTTGACAGGGATCTGAGAGCGATGAACTCGCTGCTGCTTCAAGACTGGAAGATGATGTCAACTTTTACCAAACGGTGAATCCTGAAGTAGCAAAGCTTTTCCATATTGAAGCTTCAGTGAAACGCCCTGCCTTGGTATTGATCAAGAAGGAGGCCGAAAAACTGAGCCGCTTTGGTTAGACTATTTTCTTTTGTTTTCCTTATTCACTTTAAGATTATGATTTATATATTTTGGCTGGATTGTAGTTTACTGAGTTTTGTGTGTGGTACAGATGGCGAGTTTTCCAAGTCTGCAATTTCTGAATTTGTATTTGCCAATAAGCTTCCTTTAGTTACAAATTTTACTAAAGAAAGCGCACCAATGATTTTTGAAAGCTCAATTAAAAAACAGGTATTGCAGTGTAAAACATGCTTCCTTGAAATGGCAACCACCTTGAAACAGCTTTTATTTGTGAAGTTCAGCTCTAGAGTTCCTATATTCTTGACACATTTGTATTTTTTTTGTGCCCAGTTAATTCTATTTGCAATTTCAAATGATTCAGAGAAACTCATCCCCATATTTGAAGAATCGGCGAAGTCTTTTAAAGGAAAGGTACAGTTGTTGATTTATAATTAACTAGGTTCCCAGACCAATAGTCTAAATTGCATTCATTAAGACTTCATTTTTCTTATATATTGTAACCTTGATCATGGTTCTCATGTTTGAATCCCCCAAATGTCATGGGGGAGGTGGAATTGTGTGGATATTGTACTTCCACCGTTCCACTTATTATTTATAGGGCTCTAACTTTGGCTATGAAAAGAATGAGATATTATAACTTTATAACTGTATTTTTTTCTCTGAATTGAGAAGCTTAATTCTTTAGAGAGGTCCGTCTCAATGGATGGCTAGGAATATATGTTGCACTTAGCTAGTAAACTCAGCAAATTGTCTTATTTGTTTCTTGTGGCTATTAACTAAGAAGTGTGAGATGCATGTTTCTGCTGGCTTCTGACTTGTAGTTGCAAGAGCACTTGTAGTTGCAAGGATTGCTTCTTGTATTTTCTTTCTAATTTTTCGTGTTTGATGCACAGCTTGTTTTCGTTTATGTGGAAATTGATAACGAAGAAGTTGGAAAGCCAGTATCAGAATATTTTGGCATTAGCGGCAATGGTCCACAGGTGATCTTTTTTTCCTTTAAGTATTTCCAGATACAACTTGGGGAATGTTCGCTTAACTTTATCAAGCTTTTACACATGTATTTAGATTATATGAAAATTGGAATAGGGTATATTTTGTGAACTCGATGTCTGGTTTGTAAGTGAATGATTTGTAAAATTTAGTTGGTACTACTACTAGGTAGTATAAAATGTGAGCTTTGATTTTCAAGTGTTTCCGAAGTTAATTGTTTACCTATAAACTGGTTTAAAAAAATTGTTTACCTATAAACATCAATTGCCATTTAATGTATTATATTTGAAGTTAATATGTAATAGAAATGAATTGAAAATACAGCAATAAAAAACAGTTTTACCTGTAGGCTTTGAAATTGAAAACAAATTGTACTTCACTGGAAATGGTGAGAAATTTTTGCTTGATAAGGATGTTTGATTGAGCATGGTTGCTGTATACATAAATGTCCTTGACACCAACTGTAATAGAATTAGGCAAATTATCTCATGAGAATAATCAAGATGTACATGAGTTAGCTCAGATACTCATGGATAAAAAAAAAAAAACAAAATTGTATATATAAATGTTGCTATGAAATTGAAATTTTATTTTGGTATAGGTTCTTGGATACACTGGAAATGAGGACAGCAAGAAATTTGTGCTTGATAAGGAAGTTACATTGGAAAATGTTAAGGTACGGCTATTCATCTTCCCTCCTATCCCCGTGAAAAGTACCTTGTTTATTTTGTCTTCTCATCTGATTTCTTTTTGCTCATCCAATTTCTTCTATAGGCTTTTGGAGAAAATTTCTTGGAAGACAAGCTAAAACCCTTCTATAAGTCAGATCCCATTCCTGAAACTGTAAGTTGAATTAACTCACTCACCCTGTCAGTGTAACCTCACTTCTCATTTCATCTCTAAAATGTGTTTTTCCCTTATGCAGAATGATGACGACGTGAAAATAGTCGTTGGAGACAACTTCGAAGATATTGTTTTAGATGAATCAAAGGATGTTCTCCTTGAGGTATAGAGTAATCCAACAAACATTTAGTCTAGATGCTCACTTTATATATACTGAATTAGGTTTCATTTCCAGATTTATGCTCCTTGGTGTGGGCATTGCCAAGCACTGGAACCAACTTATAACAAGCTTGCCAAACATTTACGTGGCATCGATTCACTTGTCATTGCTAAGATGGATGGCACAACCAACGAACATCCCCGGGCGAAGGTATCGTGATTTTGTTGACACCTTTTTATGTTTGCCATTGTTGCTCTTACACATTGGAATGAGATCCCTTGCTTTGCTGCTATTTTCCAAGGATTTGGTTGTACTCACCTTTTTTTTTTTTTTTTGCTATAATTCTCTGTTTATCTATGTGTTCTGAAACCTTGATGGAGCATATAATCTTTTGAACTTGTGATGATGTTCGACGAAAACTTATTATAGAATTGCACTTTGTATTCGTTTAACAGTCGGATGGATTCCCAACAATTCTGTTCTTCCCTGCTGGAAACAAGAGCTTTGATCCTGTAAGTAAATATTATAATCTATTGGTTGGTTCTTATTCTCACTTATTAAAGAAGTGATTGAATCAATTTTGGCCTGCTTGCTTTGCTTTCGTTCTTAGATCACCGTGGATACCGATCGAACCGTCGTGGCGTTTTACAAATTCCTGAAGAAAAATGCATCAATCCCTTTTAAGCTACAAAAGCCAGTTTCGAGTCCAAAAGCTGAAAGTTCAGAAGGTAAATCTAGTGATGATGCCAAAGAGAGTTCAAAGAGCAGCAGCACTGACTTAAAGGATGAATTATAGATTTGTTTGTAGTTTTGTAAGTTATGCATCTTCTGTTCCTCATTTTGTTGCTGTCAGGTCTGTAGACGATGATATGAGAGACGAAAAATTAAAGGAAAACTTTTTTTTAAAAGAAAAGTCTTGAAATAAACTTAACTTAATTCTCATTACCCAATAAGAAAAGTAAAAAAAAGTTCCTTTTTAAGTTTTGTAGTGTATATGTCCTTTTATAGCTATTTGTTTTCGTTGCTTTTGTGTTGTGTTTTTTCAGTTGGGTTGATCTTTTAAAAGTTCAATTAAGTTTTTTGGTCACACCACGTGAAATTATTTAACAAAAAAATGAATGCCGAGTTTATTTTAAAATCCTAGATAATTCTATCTAATTGATCCCATAGCATCTGATAATTGCCTTTTTAATTTGCCTTCTTTGATTTTAGTAAACTCTATATCTCATTTCTCAATTCCTGAGTTAGATGAATCCAAAATTGAAACCAAGATTCTATAAATGAGGAAGGAAACAGGCTCAATTCTGGGGCGGAACTTTTGAGTTAAAATGGTAACAACAGACCAGCGTCTAATTATAATCCATTTTTTATCCAAATTAGTCTTGCAATCTCGACTTTAAATGAAAGTAATTTTTCTATAAAAGCATTAGTAATTGATTTGTTTCTCCCAGAAGCACTTCGAATATTTTTAGAATTTTATCACTTTTAATTATCTAACCAAAACCATCAAAATCTTGAAAAATACTTTTAATGAGCTGAAGCTTTTTATCCTTTCGGAGTCATCTCAACTCGGCCCTAGAAATAGTAAACTCATCAGGAGTTTGAGAACCAAAAGTTGAACTATGTAGGCTAGTTAATAAAGAGGGCTACTCTTTGACTTGCGAAGATTAGAATTTCATTGACCAAGATGTGTAAAAATAAAATGAAATAAAAGAAAAAAGAGATGTTTTGCCATATGCCATTTAGTTCATGAAATCTTCCAAATTCCTTTAAGGCTCAAACCTGTCACTTGCCTCCTTGGTGGTAGTGTTATTGTAGTCCTTGGAACTTCAATTGAAAATTCTTTTGTTTGTTTTATGGAATTTCTCTTCCTCCTACTCTTATGCCGTTTTTGGTTTCATTCTTAATATGTCTTGTTTCTTAAGAAAAAGAAAAATCAATCTTTGTATTTATAAGGCCTCGAATAATCTATCATTCCTAAAACGTATTATACATTGTCATTTAGAATGAATTTCTCTAACATGATGTATGTATGCTTATTCAGACTTTTTCGATCTTTTACAGAAGCGCGCAAACAACTATTATGACCCTGGTAAACACGAAACTGCTTCAAAAGTCTATTCATACGCTGAAAAACATAGAGGTGAAATCCTAATTGGTCGAGTTCTTTGTGATTTGTTTTACCCAATAGTTACTCTTTACCTTTCTAACCCATGTTTGTTTTACCTTTCCTATCTCACATTTGGAGAGTTTGAGCTCCGAAATTCTTGGGTTCACTGGTGATGAGACTACAAAACGGAATTTGAAATTGCTGATCAAGTCTCTGAGCAGGCTACTTTGAGATAAAGATGTGATCTAAATGGGATTGTATGAACTCGGTATACGACGACATTGTACCACCTCAATCCTTTCATATTACCCGAGCGCAAACCCGAAGTGGTAGACATATTTTCATAACTGTTATGGTTTTGGCTTCGGCGGGGAGGGAGCGAGTCAGGCATTGGCAAAATTTGTCAACAGTTATATTGCAGTTCATGCTAGCATAAAGATATTGGTTCATGTTGTTGGCTCTTATTAACACATGTTGGCTGCTCTTTTAATATTCTCAAGGCTTCTTTGTTGTAGGCTGAATACCATAGATAGAAAGGTTGGAATAGGCCATGGAAGGAAGACTATTCAGGGCAAGGGCAAGATGGTAATTTTGATGTTGAAATCAAATGCCAATAGAGAATTTTGTGAAGGTGTGTGTTGTGAGATTTCAATCCTGTTGCTCAAATAATTATCAGAGTTCTCTGAGTAATAATAACACAAGCTCTGCTCTGCTTTTGTCTAAGCTCTTATGGTAATACAAAATTAATGTGAAATATCATGTACTTATTATTAATACAAAATATAATATAGATCTGATTCTTGTCTAGAGACTCTTTGGTCATACAAGTGAATTAAAACTACATTATTTAATCTTTAGATCTGATTCTTGTCTATAGATCTGGATTAACCTCTACATTATTTAAAATAATTTTGTATTGCGCATTTTTATATAATCTTTAATGGGCTAATTTTATTTAATTAAAACTACTTCCCACACAATTGAGATTTCGAACAGCTATTTCGAAATCAAGCTTTTTTTTTTTTTTTTTTTGAGTAAATTCGTGACCGTGGAATAGAAATAGATTAACACCAAACCAAATAACCAATCGTGCCACCGACTCATTCGATTATTTCGAATTCAAGTTGACTATATATATATCAAATGATTTTCGATTATGAATCTTCCATAAGTAGTTTTTTTTTTTTAAAAAAAAAAACTATATATTTAATAGGAAATTTCATGTAGATAATAAATTCTATCTCTACTTTAATTGTATGAAAAATATTTCATCATTAAATTTGATATGAGATATTTCAAATTTAATTATTTTTCGTCAATTATACTTGAAATATATCCATTTCACTTGTATCAATTTTGTTATAAGTTTAACAGTATTTTGCAATGATAGAAATTTTTTTTCCTTTTCTTTTTGTTACTTGAAATCACTGTGTGTGTTTTTGTGTATATTTGAAAATCCCAACGGCGCGGATTCACCTCCGGCGCCGCGCTCTCCTTCTTCCACTAATTTCTCCTCCAACACCTCCGACTCCTTCCTATTTTCTAAATTTAACTATGGTAAATTTTCAAATTAATATATATATAAAATAATAATAAATTATCATCTACTTAAGAAATTGGACTGAGGTAGAGAAAAACAATTCAGCCCATGTTTTTTGTTTTAAAGCTCAGCCCATTGTTTTTTTTTTTAAAGAAAAACAAAAGTGAGCCCAATAAAAAATAAAATAAAATAAAAATGAAAGCCCTATCCTTTTCTCATCCTTCTTCTTCTCCTTCCCGCCGTCTCCTCCTCTGTTTCAGCAGCTGAGTGTCGCCGCCGCATCTATCCCCTTCACGGTTGCCGTCGCCGCCGTTATTCTTCATTTCGTGCCGCCGCAGCTCCATCCAAGCGCTTATTTTCGTCTACTTTGCTGTTACTGGTATTCTCCCAATCTCCTTTATGTATTCCTTCTCACTTCAAAAACGCCCTCTCTAATGAAAGAATGGAGGAGTTGTTTATATATGTATTTTTCGTTAATAGCACTAGCCGAATTGCCCCACCGGCAACTGTTTTTATTCGGATATGAACTCTCATCAATTCCCTTTTTAATTCCGTGCTTGATTGATCCACCGAGCAATTTTAATGGCAACCTCCGACCGGCGACCTACTGCTACTCTATTGCCTTTCACCTCCTCCTCGGCATGGTTGATTTTTTGTTCAATCTCTCTCAATTCTCATTTCTTATTTAAGTGTTAGTTCTGCCTCCATGTTTAATTGGTGGTTTAGCTGCATGGTTTTTGCTAAATTATTCAAGTTCCTGTACCGTGTTTAGATTTCACGGTCTCTCTCATTTCTATTGATTTGAACTTTCTTCTCTTCTCTCTCTCACTTTGATCTCTTTTACACCCTGGCCTTAGGTTTCTTTATTTGGATAAATTGTTTTATTAGAATGAAAATTGAAATATCTTCAAAGAGTAGGGATGTAAATAAGAGATGTCTTAATTAAATATTATGGATCATTGTTTATTTAGCTTAAAGAAGACAAAAGTTGAAAATGCTTGTTTATCTTTTTCTTAATACTGTTTTTTTATTTGCAGAATTCAATTATTTATTCTTGTAAGCCTAGATTGTTAGATATATTTCATCTCATCCTCGAAACCATCTGATTTACAGGGCAAACATACTCGATCTCTCCTTGGTTTATTAATTTTCTAGTCTCCCACTGGCTTTTTCTCATGCCTTGAAGGGCCTTTTGCCACTTTCTACAAATCGTTGTTCTGTTCTGAATATAAGGTATAGACATGACTTTAGTCTTCCTCCATCCTCCCTCATTTGCATTTCCCCCCTTTAGACTTCAATTCCGGCAGTGTGTAAATGTTGTGTTCTAATATTGCTTTGTGTGTATGTATTCGTTTTCTTTTCTATTTTAGAGGAGGGTGTGTGGGGATGAATTTCATGGGGTGAATGTGGGTTTAAGTTTCATTTATGTTGTTGGATGTTAAATGTCAAGGGAATGACCCAGTTCATGAATTGAATTCATGGTTAAATAGCTACCTATACCAATTACCGTATATTCGGTTCACTTTCAGTATTGTTTTGATATGTGAGTATGAAATCAATTTGTTTTTTTTTTTTTTTTTTGATTTTTCCCCAAGATTAAATGCTATTTTTTCTGGCGTCCCCAAGGGGTGGCGCAGTGGTTGAAGACTTGGGTTTTGAGGGTATGCTCTCCTCAAGGTCCCAGGTTCGAGGCTCAGCTGTGACATTACTCCTTCGATGTCTTTGGTGCCTGACCTTGGGACGGGCGTGGTTACCTTGTTAAAAAAAAAAAAGCTATTTTTTCTGGCTAAAACCAGCGTGGTGTAGATACAATTCCTACTTTGCTGCTGGATATGTCATATATTGTTTTAAAATATAGTTTGATGTTTGGTCATCATAATTTGTAGGGGTCATCATAGTACATGAGTGGTTTTTTAGGCCATACTTTGCGTGCACTCATAACATTTACCTTTTTTTGCCTCGTGGTTTATGAAAGTCTATCCCTGCATGTTTCTAGATAGTAGGTCAGTGGGAACTTGTAACTATTTTATTTTTAAATCTAAATAAATAGAGCAAATTACAATTTTGGTTCAATAGTTTTCACTTGTGTCTAACTGGTTCTCAGACCATAGACTAAAACTCAGTGCCAATGGTGTAATTTAGCCTTAATATATATAAATTTATAATGGGCGAGAGTGGCAATGATGAAAGTGATGATTTAGAAGCTAAGTCCCCTTATTCTATTGAAGATTAATTAATTTTTAAATGATACTTCTGATTTTTATATTCCTATATCTGATTTATATAGTCCCTTAAATTTTATTGGAGTTTATAGTCCCTTTAAAATGGATCGAAGTTGAATGGATTTGGGTTCTAATATGGGAGTGGTTTTTGAAATATGTGTAACTGTAAAAATACAATATGCAGTCATAAATACTCTATTTCATGTAAATATTGTCTATGATTTAAATTTTAGGGTGCTTCCTATGGTGTTGTTCTTACGATATTGTTGATGCCTGCAGATTTTTCAGTCTTACAGACATGGCATCAGAGAGTGGGAAAAGCTTTGCTAGGAGGGACAGTCTCCGAGAAATTGAGGCAAAGGTTCGAGTTTTGTGGGAAGAGAACGATGTTTTTAGGGCAGAGGCATGTGAAACACCTCCCAAAGAGGGCGAGAAGTTCTTTGGAAATTTTCCCTTTCCTTATATGAATGGATTTTTGCACCTTGGGCATGCTTTCTCCCTTTCTAAATTGGAGTTTGCTGCAGCATATCACAGGTTAAGAGGTGCAAACGTCCTATTACCCTTTGGTTTCCACTGCACAGGAATGCCTATCAAGGCCTCTGCTGACAAGCTTGCTAGGGAAATCCAACAGTTTGGTGATCCACCTGTCTTCCCTCAAGAAAGAGAAGAGCAAGAAAACTTGAGAGTAGAAGCTGAGGATGCAAATGAAAGTAATCCAACATTACCTGACAAATTCAAGGGCAAAAAGTCTAAGGCAGCTTCAAAGTCAAGTGGACAGATGTACCAGTGGGAAATAATGCGCAGTTTTGGCCTGTCTGATAGTGAGATATCTAAGTTTCAAAATCCTTATAACTGGTTGACATTCTTTCCTCCTTTGGCTGTGGAGGATCTTAAGGCTTTTGGTTTAGGTTGTGATTGGAGACGATCTTTTATTACGACTGATATGAATCCATTTTTTGATTCATTTGTACAGTGGCAAATGCGAAAGTTGAAATCCATGGGTAAGATTGTCAAAGATGTCAGATATGCCATATATTCGCCCTTAGATGGCCAACCCTGTGCTGATCATGATAGAGCAACAGGCGAAGGGGTTCAACCACAGGATTACACACTGATAAAGATGGAGGTTGTGCCACCTTTTCCTCCTAAAATGAGTGTGTTGGAGGGTAGAAATGTGTATTTAGCTGCTGCAACATTGAGACCTGAGACCATGTATGGTCAAACTAATGCATGGGTACTACCTGAGGGTAAATATGGAGCATTTGAAATTAATGATACTGATGTATTTATTATTTCTGAACGAGCAGCCCTTAACTTAGCTTATCAGAAATTTTCTAGAGTTCCTGAAAAACCCAATTGCTTAATTCAGCTGACTGGTAATGATTTGATAGGCCTCCCATTGAAGTCCCCTCTAGCCTTTAATGAGATCATTTATGCTCTTCCCATGCTTACAATTCTCACGGATAAGGGAACTGGTATCGTGACCAGTGTACCCAGTGATGCTCCTGATGATTATATGGCCATGCATGATTTGAAATCAAAACCAGCTCTTAGGGCCAAGTATGGTGTTAAAGATGAATGGGTGCTTCCCTATGATATTGTTCCCATTATTGACATCCCAGAATTTGGAGACAGGGCTGCTGAAAAAGTTTGCTTGGATCTAAAAATTAAAAGTCAGAATGAGAAGGACAAGCTTGCTGAAGCTAAAAGATTGACGTATTTAAAAGGATTTACTGATGGAACATTAATTGTCGGTGAATTTTGTGGAAGGAAAGTGCAGGAAGCTAAGCCTTTGATTCGGACCAAGTTAATTGAAACTGGTCAAGCTATCCCATATAGTGAACCTGAGAAGCGTGTTATCTCCCGGTCTGGAGATGAGTGCATTGTAGCTCTTACTGATCAATGGTGACTATCTCTAACCAACCCTTTAGTTAATTTTTTAACATACCATGATTGACATAATAATATATCTAATCTCTACTTTAATGGTATTCGTAACAGGTACATCACATATGGGGAATCAGAATGGAAGAAGTTGGCTGAAGAATGCTTGACCAACATGGATCTTTTTTCTGATGAGACAAAACATGGATTTGAGCACACACTGAGTTGGCTTAACCAGTGGGCATGCTCACGAAGTTTTGGTCTTGGAACACGTATCCCTTGGGACGAACAATTTCTAGTTGAGTCGTTATCTGATTCGACCATTTACATGGCTTACTACACCATTGCTCACTTGTTGCATAATGGGGACTTGTATGGATCAGGTGCCACAGCTATTAAACCCGAGCAGATGAATGATGAAGTGTGGGATTTTGTCTTTTGTGGTGGCGCGGAACCAAAATCAACTGTTATCTCACAGTCTATTCTTAATAAGATGAAACAGGAGTTTGAGTATTGGTATCCATTTGATCTTCGAGTTTCTGGGAAAGATCTTATTCAGAATCACTTGACATTCTGTATTTACAATCATACTGCCATTATGCCAAGGCGCCATTGGCCACGTGGGTTCAGATGTAATGGGCACATCATGCTTAACTCTGAAAAGATGTCCAAGTCTACTGGGAATTTTAGAACTCTGAGTCAGGCAATTGAAGAGTTTTCTGCTGATGCCACACGATTCTCATTGGCTGATGCCGGTGATGGTGTTGATGATGCAAATTTCGTATTTGAGACTGCAAATGCTGCAATATTGCGTTTGACTAAAGAAATTGCATGGATGGAAGATATTCTACAGGCTGATTCTGCTTCATTCCTCAGAACAGGCCCTCCGTCAACCTATGCTGATCGTGTCTTTGAAAATGAAATCAATATTGCTGTCAAAATGACTGAGCAAAATTACAAAGACTACATGTTTCGGGAAGCTCTTAAGACTGGTTTTTATGATCTCCAAGCAGCTAGGGACGAGTACAGGTTTTCATGTGGTGCTGGGGGCATGAATCAGGATTTGGTTTTCCGTTTTATGGATGTCCAGACACGACTTATTACTCCAATCTGTCCCCACTATGCAGAACATGTATGGAGGGACATGTTGAAGAAGGAAGGATTTGTTATTACTGCTGGCTGGCCTTTGGCTGATTCTCCTGATTTAACCCTCAAAAGTGCAAACAAATATCTGCAAGACTCAATTATTTTGATGAGGAAGCTTCTTCAGAAACAACTGTTAGGTTCTAAAAAAGGCAACAAGAAGGGTGCTCCAGTCACAACGGTGATTGAGGACAAGAAATTGACTGGCTTGATATATGTTAATGAGCAATTTGACGGATGGAAAGCAGAATGCCTAAGGATACTTCGAAGTAAATTTGACTCGACTAAACGTTCATTTGCACCGGACAGTGAAATAATGGAGGCACTACAGAAGAGTTCAGTTGGACAGGCAGCCGATTTTAGGCAAACACAGAAGATGTGTATGCCATTCTTGAGGTTTAAGAAGGATGAGGTTGCTGCACTAGGTGCTCATGCCTTGGATTTGAAGCTTCCTTTTGGGGAAATGGTGGTTCTTAAAGAGAACTTGGAGTTGATAAAAAGACAATTAGGTTTGGAAGAGGTTGAAGTTTTGTGTGCGTCTGATGCAGAAGCTCTTGCAAAAGCTGGATCTTTGGCTTCTTTGTTGAAGCAGAATCCTCCATCCCCAGGGAATCCTACTGCTATTTTCTTAACAAGCTGAGAAAAATATTCAAGGCATTTTGGTGAGTGGTTAATTATCTTTCTGAGTATATACTCAGCGCTGTATTTTTGTTTCAATCTACACGGTCTTCTATTGATTCAAAATCCATCCTATCTTATAAAGATTTGGGCAAAATTTTATATATATATATATATAAAATCTAGGTTTTTATTGAGAAAAAAATGGAAGAGAACAAGAACATTTAAAAAGAACCCAGAAAAAGTAGACAATCTACATAAGAAAGAGCCTCTAAAATCTAGTAAGACAGCACCTTAAGAATAATTACAAAAAAAAAGAAATGAGTTTAGAAAGAGAGGTCCAAAAAAGAGATGTCCAGAAAAGGATGGAGTAGTCCATAACAATAATGATTAGTGTTTGTTTCCCCAAAGCCACACTACAAAAAAACATGGGTGTAGTTTTCTTAGAAATTTTTAATTTTAATTTCAAGAAATAGAATAATTATGAACTTCATTACAGCTGCATGGTGAAGATAAGTCTTAATTATTTGTTTTCCCTTGCGATGAAGGGAGATGAGGCCTCGTTACTTAATATGGCAAAGAAAGAAGCTGTACGTTGACAGTGGCATCTTTGTGCCAATTTGGTAATTCCTTTAGGCCTTGCTTTTCCATTCTTATCTTCTTTTTCTACATATTTGCAAGGGCAAAGTTTTTTATATATTGAACTTTTCACGGATTATGTTTTTACTGTAAGCGAACATAATTTAGGGATGTTATTCGCAAGGCTTTAATTATGAGCATGTTTCAGGTTTGAATATCTATAGGAACTGAATTGAACTCTAATTTCTTGTTAACGTTAATTTGTTTGCATTTTGTTACTTAACAGTTCCATAGTTAAAATCAGTTTTGTACTACAACTGTTATTAGCTCACTGTCACTTGTTAGGTTGTTGTGTGTGTAAACTTTTTATTTTCTGTCATATTACTAATATTGTAAACATCTACTTCTATATTAGTGAAGGATTAGTATTGAGAGAATATATGAAAGTTACTGTGTAAATCTTGATATAAGAATTGCCACTTACCTGTTAGTCTATCACAGCAAAACATAGCCCCCTCTATTAAGGGGTGGTGTTTGGGAGAAGGAGAAAGAGAATGATTATACGGAAATGAGAATTAGGAGAATAGGGAGTTATATACTATGTTTTTTTTGTTTACAATCATATCAAGTGTGAGGCTAGTCCATTCTTTGAACGCTCAAGTTGAAAGTATTTCATGCGAAGTTAGTGATGTTCTACCACTATCACTAAGACTTAAGCTCATACTCAACGAGCTTTCTATTATTAATTTCTTCTTAATTGCAAGCTTATAATTTATGTTATTATTTATGATCAACAATATAATACTTTCATAGTTTAGTTTATACGGTTCGTTTGGTGGATCAGGCTTACAACTTTTTAAAACTTCAGTTCTTTTTTGGTAGAACAATCCTGTTGTACATAAGTGTGTAGATATTTTTTTACCCAGCACCATTATATTTTTTACAATTAGAGATGTTTGGATGAGGTTTTAGATGCAGAGCTAGCTTGATAAGTTTTTAAGAAATTATTTTGAGTAGTTAAAAATTGAGAGTTGTAGCAAAAAATTTGTTTGGATGTAGTTTTTTTTTTTTTTTTTTGTAGAGTTAAAATTGATGTAAATTTAAAATGAGTAGTTATTTTGATTAGTTAAAAATGAGTGGTTAAAATTGAGTTATTTTGAAAAGTTAGAAATTAATAATTAGAAATGAGTGGTTGGTATTGAGAAGTTATTTTGGATAGTTAAAAGTAAATAATTAAAAATAAATAATTAAAAATGATGAATTATTTTGAATAGTTAAAAAAATCTTTAGTTATAATTTTATTTTCTCTTAGGTTTAAAAAAAGAAAATCAATGATGGTGGGTGGGAAGGTACTATGCGTATGCACTAGTATGCAGCCAAATGTTGTATAAAATTTCAATAAAAATACTTATTTTTATATTTTTGGTATTAAATACTTTTCTGGTTCTTGCTTTTAGTCGACAATGATATTAGGTAGGTAGAATATTAAGTGGTATAACAGTAGGGAAAAAAATCAAAATGATTATTTTTTGAAGTTTAAAAGGTTAAATAGGCATTTTAAAAATTAAACACCAAAATTGTTATTTATACTTCAAAATTTATGTACTAAATCAAACGTTTTAAGATTGGAGATGATATTTAAATGTATTTTGGAAAGATTTAAACTAATTTCCAATGATGTAAACTAGGGTTGGTTTCAACAAAAAAAAAACTAGGGTTGTATGAAAAATATACGACTCCAGCAACTAGAATGATCCATCCCAAATTATAAAGATTAGGTTGATTTATAATATCCTTTAAACTAGAATGAGTTATGATTTTATTGTTTTTGTTTCGTTGGTTTAATTTTTTTTAGCCAATTTCTTACGCGTTCAACCGAAACTAAAAATAATATTACACACATATATATCTTTGTGAGTGTAAGATTAATTAATAAGATATATTTTTTGTATACTCGTAAGGAATATATACAAATAAAATAGTTATACTTCACATTACAGATTTTTCTTTATGTATTATTTACATATTTATAGGCTTTGAGTTGAATTTTAGGAAAAAAAAAAAGATAGGGTTGTGTTCAATTGAGTTGCCCTAATACATAGTGTTCGACAAATGAACGTATTGACGAAACAAAAATTTTGAGTAGGTCAATTTTTTTTAAAACACAACTCAACCCGAACCATGTATACTCCTAATGAAATCTATGAAGGTGTTTCGATGAGATTTTGGATGAGGAATTAATTTGAGAAGTTGAAAATTGAGAGTTACAACAAAAAAATTCATTTAGATGTAATTTTTATAAAATAGTTAAAGACAATAGTTTATTTGAAATGAATAGTGAAAAAAAATGATTAGAAATAAATAATTAAAAATGAATTATTAGAAATGAATGATTAAAAATGAGAAATTATTTTTGATAATAAAAATGATTAGTTGTTTTAAATAATTATTTAAAATCTATCCTAAATTCATCAAACAAACACCAATGACCTACTTAAAAAAAAACAAAACTATGGAAGCATAAGCAAAAAATGTAAACTTGCTTGGAATGGCTCGTCATATTACAACGCTCAAAAGTTCTCAATCCGCGAGACACACCATCTATCCAACTATTAAGCACAATCTATGTTAAATCGGACGGTCAGAAAACAAAACTCTTTCAGCACACGGATCTCCATCCAACGGCAATCCTTCCATCTCATCCACTATATAAACAAAACCATCTCCTTCATTTGTAACCCATGGCAAGAAACTTAGCCATTAATATCAGAAATCTCTACATTGTTGATTCACTAATTCGACGGGGAGAAAGCAGCAATGTCTGGCAGAGGCAAAGGAGGGAAAGGCCTTGGAAAGGGAGGAGCCAAGAGGCACCGTAAGGTTCTGAGAGACAACATTCAAGGAATCACGAAGCCGGCGATCCGGCGTCTGGCCAGGCGAGGCGGCGTTAAGCGAATCAGCGGCTTAATCTACGAAGAAACTCGCGGCGTCCTCAAGATCTTCCTCGAAAATGTCATTCGCGACGCCGTCACCTACACCGAGCACGCTCGCCGGAAAACTGTCACCGCCATGGATGTTGTCTACGCGCTCAAGAGGCAAGGTCGCACTCTCTACGGTTTTGGAGGTTAGGGCTTGGATTTCTAGGGCTTTGTGGTTCCGTCGTCTGGATCTTGGAATTTCTTTCTGATTTTGGGGAGAAATTGTATATCGCTGTTGGTTTCGTTAGCTTTGGATGTTGATATCTTTAAGTATGTTGCTAATTTTCTGATCAATGTACTCTGGATTCTACAATTTCTTGAGCGTAATGAGAAATTGGTTTTCAACTTCAAGTTTGCGTTGCCATTGATTTTTATCTGGTAATCTCAATTAGAGTGTTGGATTTCTTTCCAATGTGGTTTCTAACTTCAATCATCACGCGATGGATTTCATGTTGGAATTATAAAATTACTCGTTCTTCTGATAATTCAACTGATATCTGTTAATTTAACTTGTTTTCGTTTACCTGCGTTCGGTCTTAATAGAACGAACGGATAATGTTTAAAATATACTAAGAACAAATCGAATCGATAATTTTTTAACATTGAACTTGTCTAGTTTTTATTTTATTATTATTATTATTTTTTTTTAATCAAGAACTTGTCTAGATTATTAATTTTTCATTATATCTCGTACAAGAACTCGAAATAAATATATGTTATATTTATTATTTACAGCACAATCTCTAAATGGGTATTTTCATGAATAATAAAAGGGAAAAATTTTTATGGATGAATTTTAGAATATTAATGTAAATATGTCCAATTTTCCTCCAATTTTCATTTTTAAAATGGAGTATCATATCCTTTCCTACAACGGAATTCAATTGCAATGGCTAATAGTAAACACCCATGTCAACATTCAAAAAGTAAAAAATAATTATTGTGTATATTTGAAGAGATTTTTGAGTTCTATAATGCACTCACATTAGTAAGTGAGCAATACAAATTTATATAACATTCACCTTCCACAAAAATAAATTCAGTGCACTCTCAAACCATCACTCAACTAAAACATTGAGAACTTAGTTCTTCAAAACACCATGAAAAAGATAAAGAAAAAATGAAGCTAACTTCTCATTCACTTGAAACACACAAGTAAAACACCACCACAAATTTCTCATTTACAAGCTTTCGCCATTACCATTTGAGCTAGCTATATTGTGTAAGCCAGATTGAACTTCTGCTATTGTTTCTGTACTATTATCTACTGCTTTGGGTTGATGTCGATGTCAGCTAGGACGATGGTTTGTTTATCATGCACTCGACGTTCTAGGAAATTGGCCCGGTCGTGTGATCATCTGTGTTTGATGTTGCTCAAATGAAGCTTGCAATCTACTTCTCCATCTGATAAACTCAACGAGGATTGAAGTACCACTCATCACGACACCGAAACCGGTAAACGTAGCAAGAAGAATAGACAGAACTGCTTGGATGCCAACCTATGGGAAGAGTCACTAGATTGTAGATAACATCTTAAATAACAACATTAACAAAGATTCATGTGCACAAAGTTCTCACCACGGAGTAAAAGATATGAGCAAAGAGAACGACGAGAGCGAACTGAAATGAGGCGTACACCCAGACGAATCTTCTCTTCACTATTTAAAATTTGAAATCACATAACAAAGTATCATAACCAAGTAGTGTAAACAAGTTTCAAAATGAAAAATGATGAACACTAATATGGATGCAAAATGATCTGTTTAAACATTTTTAGCTTGCCTACCCATGGTTGATGAGGTCATTGATGAGAGCAGTCCAAGAACACAAGAAAAAGGCAGCGATGTTGCGATTGCGCCGCTACCCATTTTACCAACCTAAAAGATGAAACTTTTATTTTCTCAAGAGAATTTGCGAAGAATTCAATGTACAAAATGCAGGAATGAAGATCATACCAGAAGTTGCTCGAGAAAACAGAAATAGGCAAGCATGCTCACAATGACGAGCACGGGAACTTCTTGCCAGATCCTGAAAATATTTGCACGTTGAAAGTTTTAATGAACTCCCATTTTTGCTATTAGAGTTTATATCAAACAGGATGGTTATAGATGAACAAGCTATACAAAAATGAAAAATTGATATCTGAAGACAGGTTTCTTTATTGATGTTCAAATTTTCTTAGCATAGAAATCAGAAGAAAGAGAGGTCAATTTTACTACTAAGTTTTCATGTCAATTTTAGATAACATGATTTAGTGAAAGAATTTTCATTTTCATGCTTCTGCTTACAAACAGTGTAATATGTTATGGGCCTAACAATTTATTTTTAAAAAGCGAGTAAAAGTCTACGACTTACAATAAAAGCATGCATCAAAGCAAATGGATCCACCAAATTATCGAGAAAGCTAATATTACATAAATAAAAAAAAGTTCTCGCGACTGAAACAAATATTTGTAAGTTTAAGACTAAAAAAGGTTTGAGAATCAAAATAAAGTTCAAAAACCAAAATCAGATAGAATGCAAACGCTGAATGTAGCACACAAAGAGGACAAAGTGCCAAACTAGTTTTAAACCTTCAAGTGGACCAAGCAAGAAAATTCAAAATGTTTCACAAAAATTCTTCAATACCTGTATCCATTGACATCTTCCTGTTGAGCTCTGATTGCTCCGATGCTTTGAGCTCGAATACTTTGGATTCGTAACAGAGTAACGGGTAAGTTTCGGACCTCTTCCTTGCAAATATCACATGTCTTATTGCCCTTGATACTGAACCATTTGATGGCACAGTCCTTGTGTGCCAAAGCAAGTTCACCTTTGCAGCTGCATTCCATCTTTAGCGTCTCGCCGCCTTCACACAATTCGACAAAACAGATTCTGCAAACAGCCTCTTCTTCAGGTATATCTTCACCATCATTATCTTCTTCTGAACCATCAATCAAACACAGATCAAATTAGTTTTCACAATAAGCTTTTCCCCTAAATGCGAGTAAAAGATCTTTGCTAGTAAGGCCTCAGCCAATTGATCAACCTCAAAATGTCAGTTTCATTGAAAAGAAAAACCAAAAAATGTAACTCAACAGTATTTGATGTTCTTTCATGAAATCATACCAGCTTCTTCTATGGCTGTATCTAGCTTGCCACTTCCCCCCTTCACAAGTGGTGTTGAAGGAATTACTCGAAAAAATGAATCTATCCTCAAGGTTCCCTCTTTATCATTCACGGGGACCGAAAGAGAGCGAGATATTTGGCGTTGCGCTCCTTTTCCCTGCACAAGACTCAAATATAGATTAAAATTGCACAAATTGGAATGTTTTCAAATGTAACGGCTATGCTTTTAAGACTTCCTAGATGCAGAAAACTTGATACAAAACATAGAAAGTTGACAATATTGACACCTACATAAAAAAATCATATGAGAAGAACAATGAAATGAAAAAGCATTGAGAAGGCTTAACATTGGAATACTTAGATCTCGTTTGTTAACGTTCATGTTTCTTATTATTCACACACTCATCCAATTAGTGGTGTGGATACTTACAGTTGGGTTGATAGTAGCTCCTCTAGTTCCTCCATGTGCCGATTCGGGATTCGAGTGAATGATGGTAGTAACAGGTAGTGATGAAGTTCTCTTTATCCTGGGGGTGAATATCTTTGTAAGAGACAAGGACCTAGATATTGAAGGCTTTTCTTGTGTCCCATTTGATGAGCCTTCAAGGGCAAGGTTGGCAAGCTTGTCAATGTCTGAAGAACTTCTATGGATGAAGCTCAACTTAGGAAATAGGCTTCTTATAGATGATTTTCCTCTTGATGAAGGTGGAGCAGGTGATCCAGATCCATTAATTCTCACTTCAGAGGGGCTTGGTGTCAAGTGGAAATTCACTTTCCTAGGAGTTTGAGGCATCTTTATAGCATGGTAATCTTGAGGGGACGATTCGGGTGTTCGAGACGGTATTTCAAGTACGAGATTGGGTCTCTTCCATTGATGAACGTGCTCTTCTTCCTCAGTCAACCCAGGCGTGGTTTCATCCTGGAAGAAGAAAAAGGATACATAATGAAAATAAGAACATAAACAAGCAGAGGAAAACAAACAGAAACAACAGGGTATTTCACAGTAACTTCAGAAAACTAACTCAAAACTGGATAAGTGATTGAAATAGAGTGAAACCCAGTTACAAATTCAGAGAAAGAGAGCAGAAATCATGTTGCTACATTTTCTGGATCCATTCATCAAGCTAATTAAAGATGGAAATATATAATATAGACTGAAAAAGCTACAAAATCGTCCTAGAACAGAAAAAGAAGAGGATAAAACTAAAAACTCGAGAACAAAGTTGGTGAGAAGAGAAGATGATGAAACAGGAATAGAGAAAGGGTTCCTTCAGGTGAACCCACCTCAGTCGCTTTAGCAAGCTGGTTGTTCCCGTTTTCCATTAGAGGAGGGGAGCTTACAGTTACAATGAAGAAAAATCAGAAACCCAGAAAAAAAAAGGGGAATTTGAAATGAAAGAAATGGGAATGGGGAATGGGAAGTTGAAGAAGAAAAAGGGAGAAAAAGGAAGAAAGATGGAAGTCCCAATGCAATGCAACATTTCAGGCAGAACACTGCAAACACCAACAGCTCGCTCTGTTTGTTGACAAGGCAGCCGCCCATTTAACCGCACGGCCAATCAAATTTAAACCCTAAACCCTTTTCAAGTTTTTAAGCATTACCCTTCAAGTTTTCATTTTGAGATAAAATCTCACAAAATATGTGAATAATCTAAAACAACTTTACCTTACCTTATTGTATGAAATGGTTCTTTCTTAAACAACAAATCATATTGATGGTGATGGAAATGGAGCGGTGAATGCACCGATTTTGTGTGCATCTACGGGTAACGGAGCTGCCAGCTCTTAGGGCGTGGGTATCATGATTGAAGTCACCTTCAAAATGGCCGTTCTCCAATTTAATCCCTATTTTTCTTTTTTGTAACTACTTTTTCTGTCTTTTTTCCATTTTTTGGGCTGTTACTTTTAATTTAAATTTCATTGGGAGACGTGTCATGTTTTTTTTTTGTTTGAGATTATACCAATTGAGAATGAGGTTGGAATCTATAATTTCATTGCCAATAAGTATACATCGATGACGTTGAACTATTACTCTTTTTAGCAAAATGCGTTAATTTTGATTTCATAGTAATAGAATAAAATATGAAATTTTGGGTATATTAAGTAAAAGTTGGAAGAGAAAGATCACAAACTCTACAAAAAAGGTACTACTACTCTCAAATAAATAAGTGATAAATATTGATTTTATGATCAAGTTAGCAACCATGATGTTGAACTAGATTAATATCAAACAATGAAACCATTAAACTACCAACACTTTCAATATATTTACAATTAAGTTTTAGATGAAAAGTATTAAAAGTTTAATTTCAATAATACTATTGGCAAGTTAAATAAAAAAACTATTTCCATGAATGAAAAGCTTGAATTAAAAAAAAAAAAAAAAAAAAAAAAAAACAAGAAACACAATCATAGCATAATTGTATAGTTTCTTTAGTTCAACATAATTAAAATAGAGGATGTAAATTTATGATATTAGTTGAATTAATACGCTAGCTTTTGTGTTGTGCCTATCACGAAAGAAACCGTTATCCAACATGAAAAGTTTATCATTTTAGTTGTACAGTTTTACTAAGACATGGTGTGAATTGAAAAGTTTATCCACGTGGTTACAATGAGACAAGACGTCTCTTTCACATAGTTGTATTCATACATATACCATGTTAGACTTACATGCTTTATACGACCTTACTCACTAAGTTTCATTTGATAACTATTTGATTTTTTGTTTTTTAAATTTAAACATATTCTTATTCAAATTTCTTACAATGTATTCCACCTTTTTTACTATAATGTATCTATCTTTTTTTAAGAAAGTATGTGAATGTTAACCAATTTTTAAAAACAAAAATAAACTTTTGAAATATATTTTTTTTATTTCTAAATTTTGGTTTGGTTTCTACAAATATGGATAAGATATAGATATCAAAGTAAGAAAAAAATATAGGATAAAGTAGTTATTGAAAGCTTAAATTTCAAAAAAAAAAAAAAAAACTAAATAGTTATCACATTCGGACCTAAGGAATCGAATTCCTTTTAGCCAACGACTCCATCTTATGAGGGAACTTAATTTATTACATATATTATAAGTTCATCCTTTCATTACATAAGTTTTTTTAGTTATAGATATCAAATTTTATCATCTTTATTTTAATTATAGCAACTATTTCATATATAATAAAAAACTTTGATTGTTTTCAATTAGTTTCATTCGATTGTTTTTAATTAATCTAACTTGATTGAAATCATCATTTTTCTCGATTGAACTATTAATTTTGTGAGCTTGATTGAAATTATCAATTTAAATTGATTAATCGGTTTTTGTCACATTTCAATTATTTCTAATTGACATCCATATTTTTTTTATTCAAGAAAAATCTCATTTCTCTCTATATAAAAAAAATTATAAGTTAAGAATATTTAGTTGGTGAGAGATACCATTCAATAAAATAAATTACTTTAGAATCCATTTAAAAAAAAATTCAGGGTTTTAATTGGTTTTGATTTAATTAAGGATGGAAAAGGGGACATTGTAAAGTAGCAAGCTTGAGCTCTTTTTTACAAGGCTTTCTTTTAGTGTGGAAAAGAAAAACATGTAATTGCAGCTTTTTTTTAAACGCATAAAAGAAAAGAAGAGAGATGGCTTTTGATTTTGGAGGACAACAATTCAAATTCAATATTAAGTTATTATTCAAACTATTTTACTTATATTTCCCTTTTTCTTGTAACAATCCTATTTTTGTAATATCTTATTAGAATAAATGAGTTGTTAAACAGTCGTTCTATTTTTGTAATAACTATAATTTTGTAATATATTGTAATATAAATGAATGGTCAAATAGTCATTCTAACCATTTTAAATAAAATATAGTTATTATTATTATTATTATTTATTTATTTTTAAATTTATAAAAGTCATGCTTTGGTAAACAATCTTCCCATCAATTGTAAACACTAAAAATGGTATGGGTATATGCCAAACAAAGGAAAAAATAAACAATTTAAATCATAATTATGTAGCAACTTTTTATATATATATATATATATTTGTATTAAGTTAAGGACAATAACTTTGTTCCAAAGGCAATGGAATGGCTGTGGTACCACCAAAAAGAAAAGTTATTAGATGCATTAGAATAGCATTCAATTGTTGCAATTCAAAAGAAAAAAAAAGCATTGAATTGGCTCCCAAATTTGTTCTTTGAACAAGATGTTTCACTTTCATTTGAATGCTGTATCAGCCTGTGGGACCCACATCCTTAATTACCAACAAAACTCAATCTCAAACCTAAATAATTATAACTGTGAGCATTAATGATTCAAATTCATCACTAGCAAAAATATAAATTTTTTTTATACTTACCGTCACTCACTTCTCTTGATTTTTATTTGATAATACGAAGTTCCGCTCAAATGAACAGTATAAATGAAGTAGTTTATATCTCTTATAAAAATATTGAAAACTTCTCATTTATTAATGGATAATAAGATCAATATTTTCAACATTTTTATTTAAATTTTAAAGAATTAAAATGTGAATGTATAAATAATAAGTTACTTTTTTTTTTTAAATTTTTTTTTTAAGAACAAATAAAATGAAGAGATTCGAATTCCAAATTTTTTTATCATATTTAGTATATATTATGTATTTTGGATATGTGGTAGGATAACTAATATTTGGATGTTAAAAATGATTTTTCTTTTATAAAAATAATATAAATTATTAAATAAAGAGTGAAAATATCTCCATTAATACAAGTTATTTTAGGTGATGACAAAAAATAAAACAGCCAAAGTTGATATTTAAAAGAAACCATATAATTAATCATATCAATATAGAAATATATAAATATTTGTTAGTTTAAAAAAATTAACTGATTAAAGGTTCATTACAACAAAACATATTGATTTATGATATATATTAATTTGAGAGAGCATATAATAAGTGGCAAAATTGTGTAATGAGATTAAGATTTGTGTGGTAGTGAAGTTATATTAAAAAGTTGAGAACGAAAAAAGAGACGTGGATTACACGGCATTATAAAATCAAAAGAATGGCAACCACAAATTCAAATTCTCTGCCAATTATGCACAATATATATATTCCACTAAACCACTCCTCCAAAATGCAATCTGATTAGGATCCAACTTCATTTCAATTATTACTTCCTCTTCTCATATAATAAAATTAATATAAACAAACAAACAAATACATAAATAAATAATGGTGTTTAAATAGAAGTTGTTTTTCTTTCGATAAAGTGCCTATTCATATGTGACACATCAAACCAAATAATCTTTTTCACTCAAAAGATTATAAAGCATTCTAAAAGCTATTCTATTTCGTGTCCGCATTGTTAATAAGGGTTTGATGTGATCGTGATCTACATCATATATTTGACATTTTATTAACCAAAGAGACTATTTTTTTCAGCCAATTTTCCTTCAAATGTTTTTATTTTTGTTTTTATACATTGTAACATAACATAGAGATATACCAAATCTATATCCCTTTTATTCACCAAAAAAAAAAAAAAAAAAAAAAAAAAAAAAAAAAATCTAAATACTGTTACTGTTCGAAAGTATCCTAATCATATTGCATAAAAAAAGAAAAAAGTATCCTAATCATATTATACTAAATATAATCGAAATAATTAAGTATCCTAATCATAATATTCTAAATATAATTGAAAAATTTAAGATCAAAATAATAAAATGCATGACATGTTTTTATTTTTATTTTTATTTATTTATTTTATGTAATCACCAAATAATTTAAAATATATAGCATAAACCATCAAAGTTAATTAATAAAAAAACAAGAAAAAGAATAAGAGCATTTAAGTTATATCAATTGAACTATATATCAAACTTAATTATAAAATGAGATATAAATCACAAACAATTGAAATGATTTCAAGGATTGAAACCCATACCGTGGGGTAAAAATTGATTAATACCATACCAAATAACCAATCGCACCACCGACCCATTCAATTAAAAAAATATGTTTTTAGTCCTTGAGTTTTACACAGTTTCTACTTGGATCTAGCATTTTTTTTAAATTTTTTTTATTTTAATTATAATTATTTTTTGTATGTGAATTATAAGAACTATTCTAATCACATAGAACTTATCAATACTATACTAACAAAAGTAAAGTTTATTTGGTTTGGTGTTAATCTATTTTCACTCTACGGTCATGGGTTCGATCCCTAGAATCGGTATTTGTAATCCCCCTCTCCCAATTTATACTAAAAAAAAAAACAAAAAAAAAGTAAACCTTAAGTGATGAATAATTTTGCTTTTTAAAAAAAGCGATGTATAATTTAATAAATAAGAGATTATTGATTCAAGTTTATGACCGGTTAGTAAAATAAAATAAAAGTTACCAATACAACATCCGATGAAAACGACATATTGATTCTCGAGATTGAACCTATGACTACGATATTCAATTAAATTATCACCAAATAATGAAATTATCAGGCTACAGTCATTTTCGATAAAACAACATCCAAGTTACAAATAAATCATTCATTTAGCAATAGCACCCATTTCCCTAGAATTTTGAGACAATTCTTAATGAGATTTTATTAAGGTAAATATATTTGATAATAATGTTAGGCATGTTAGGCTACTAGTGAGTAGCCTTTATTGTTAAACGAATTTTAGTCAAATTATATCATATCATATTATACTACCTTAGAATGTGGCTTAAGGAGAAAATCATTTTTGGATAATTTTATCTTTAAGTCAAGTCTTAAATTATAAAATGTCATTTTATATTTAAACTTAATTTTTATTACTTTAAAAAACCATACATTCTCGTGTGAAAGTGGGCTTTACAAACGTTTTCTAATATTATTAAATATAAATTAATCATGAATTATAAAATAATAAATGCATACAAACGGAATAGGTTTTATCACAAATTAATAATGATATATTAAAGAGTTAAAATAGTAATAAATAAATAAATAAATATATATATATATATATATTATAACAAACGGAAACCTAAGTTCCACCCTATAAATTAGTAAAAAAATATTCAATTTAAAAATAAAATTAAATAAACTACAATTAAGAACAACAATCATAAATTTAATGTATAAACATCTCATAGGTTGGATTATAAAAGATTTTTACAAATATTTTTTTAATTAATTATCATTCTAATGAAATGGAAGGAATAAATTTTATAAGTTTTAGAATTTAAATAGTTTTGTAACTGTCTTATTAACCAATCTTTCCACTTTACTCTCCTACAGTCTTTCGGAAAAACAAATGCCATGAAGGACTTAGGAAAGATTTTTTTGGTATTCACGCTCATCGGACTGAAGTTGGTCTTCACTTATCTCAGCAGAAGTCGTTTCATGATCTTTTCATAAAGTTGAATCTAGCCAATGCAAACTCAACTTTGTTATTAATCCTATATCAATCGTTGTCGCTTCCTTTATCCGGAATAGAACTTCATACCCAGTCCGACTCGCCAGGTCAAAGCCAAGCTTGAGTTAAGCAAGTCTAAAAGGAAAAAAAAAAAAAAGAGCTGCCATCAGTACAGCCGTATTGAGATACCGTAGCTACTATTATACCGTTGAAAAAGGTAACCGACTTCTAAGATCACTCCTCTCATGTCTGGAAGCGTAAGAATAGCTCTGAAACGACATGAAATACCCACAAGGACAAGGTAAAGAGAAAGAGACCGTCCAAAGGCACATTCAAGGAAGTAAGCCAGTTCAAAAAGCCTATATTTCTTCCTCTAGGAGAAGACTGTGAAAGGGGACGAAGGATGTCACGAGGACCTTAGCAATATCAGTTAGGAAAGTAATCTCTCATTAAAAGTCTTATGTACGTCTTTCATCTACGCCTTTGCTTCTGAAGCTTGCTTTCCTGCGTCTCTTACGATGGCTTGCTTGCTAACGAGCAGAGGGAGGGCGTGCTACGAGCTTTTGGTGGACCAAGTTCTGATAAAACAACGTATTTTCCAATCTACGTGTGGTACCATTGGTAATTAATCCATTTGCTGGTGGTATGAGCGGCACATACCCGACCCTTTCTTCATTGAAAGTGACATAAAAAATAGAGCGAAATAAAAAAGAAAGATGTCAGGTGTTGATGAATACTGATTTTATCCCCTGTGCACACGAAAGGGAAAGCTATAGCCTAATAGGCCCAGAAATGCTTCTTATTGCTTCTTCACTAACACTAGTATCTAAATCTTTTCTTTAGTTTGTTTCTCTCCACTCATTATTCTCAAAAGTTTTTCAATTTTCAAAACATCTCAATATGTGTGTATTATGAAGGCTCTTCAATCTTCAAAACATCTCAAAATTTTGGTGTTATTCAAATTGCAAGTGATGACTGTGTTGTTGAATCAACATCTTCAATCCACTTTGTGACCTCTCTACCTTAATAAAGTGTATTAACAATGTTTGATTAACAAATTAACAAGTGAGCAAATTTATTTTAAGGAATGAGTGGGCATGGAGCTTTTTTCTTTTTTTGTTATTATTTGTTTCTCTTGTATTTAGTGCATTGTTATTTTTATTTAAAATGTAGGTTAAATTGCATTTGTCAAAAAAAAAGTGTTCATTGAAAAATAAAATTTATAAGTTCACTTCTTTTTGTTGAACTTTATCCTCATATTTTTTTTACAATTAATTTTAAATAAAATATAATATAATAGGAATATAAAAATAAATTAAAATAAATAATTAAAACTCACACATGCAAACTACACACTTAAACAACAAAATAATTTTCTATAAAAAAAACCACACAAAATAATTAGCATAATAAACGAGTAAATTCTAATTAATTTGGTGTTGTATAATTATATATTTTAGTAATGAAAATATACTGAAATTAAATTCGAGCATATATATAAAGAAATGTTCATTTACCTCTTAAGTGTAGGGTTTATATACACCTCAACCTCCAAAAAAAAAAAAATAATAATAATAATAAATTTGTAAGGATATGAAATTTGTTGGAAATAATGTCTTTTAACTCTCTTACCAACAAGTACCCAAAGCCTTAAGAAAAGAGAATCTAACCAATAGAAAAAAAAGTTGACAAACCAAAATGAACCTAACTTAATTGACACAAAACTTGTACTAATGACTTCATGGTTAGAAGTTGGATTCTCCCACCCCACATATTGTAATAAAAAAGAATTCCTTGAGGGCTGCATTTTAGGATCGGGCAGGCACTCCTGAAGCCTACACCGAAATTCGTTGTTTTATATTCGAGACCATCACTTTTATGGAAGAAGATCGAATTCCATCCTGTCCACATTTTCAAATCAGAAAAACCAAAGAATCTCTACGTTCCTGTGATCCCAATTCCCAACAGCTCATAGAGCAAGTATATTCAAGAGTCATTCCTCTCACCTCTGCCAATAGCTCAATGAGGAAGAAGATTTTGGTCAACAGAAAAAATAACTTACTCAACTGATTACTAGTTAAAATTGATGCATAAAATAGGTCGTTCGTGTTGCTTTGAGCACCAAACAGTACGATACACAATGATAGAAGCATGTGCAGTGAAACTGGGACTGACTAACCATTGAATTTGAAACAAAGCATAGAAATGTTAGAAATGAATATTTATTAGTAAAGACACTATGAAGAAACAGGATGAATGTGACAGACAATAGACAACTTGATCAAACTAACCAACAGAAGACCATTGAAAGAAAAGAGACATGATAAAAACATCCAAATACAGACACATTAAAAAACAGAAAACCATACACCCCAACAATCAGTTGTAGCCGACCGAGATAAATGTAGTAAGGAGGAGCTCCAAAAGGGTCAGATCTGGCTTCAGAGTCGGGTTCTTCTGTCAAATTATTCTATAAGCAACCCACAACAGCACAGTTATAGACAAACACTCCGACGTGCTCCTTCACACCAAGAAACTTCCAATCCAAGGCACCATTCTTCATGCCGAACTTCGGAGAACAAGCATTCAGTACGATTGCTTCACCATTTGGACCTTTTTGCCCACCTACAACCAGAAGTTCCTCCCCACAGGCCTTGAAAGCCAGGCCCCATCCGTTCGAAGAATCAGCTCTCAGAGGAAGCCTTCCCAATACATTCCAGATGTTTTTCACTTTGTCATACCTCTTAACCAGGTTGGTCAAATATTCCACTGCATATAATTGGTTATCCACCACAGCCACAAGGGGAGGAGCCTGAGCGGCCCTATTAACACAGGGATACATTCCCTCAATTTTCCTCCATTCTCTTGTTTTAAAGTTGTACTCCTCCCCACAAGTTAAGGAAACAGTGGAGCTCGACATTCCACCGATCACATAAAACTTCCCATCCATAAAAAATCCAGAGCATAATCTACGAGGGGTCGTCATCATGGGTAACATTTCCCAGGTACCCAATGAAGAGTCATACAACTCTGCTGAGTCTAAGACACTCCCATGTAAATCACTGCCACCAGCTACAATAGCGATGGAACCAAGGCTACCAGAGGCAAACAGACAGCGTGGTTGGTTCATTCTTTGACACTTTGCCCAACTATTACAAGTTGAATTATACTTCCATATGGCAAAATCGAACATCTCACGGCCAAAAACTAGCAGTTCACTTCCTACAGCCAAGGATTCCTTGTCAGCATGATTGAAGCATTCATCACAAGGCATCTTAGGCAAAGTCATCCATACTTTCCTCAAAGGATCAAAAGCTTCCCAACCCTGTAAATCACAAACCAGATACACCCAATGTTCCTTAATCCCCAAGTGTTTTCTCCACCCATATAGATCACCATTTCTAACCAACTTGTTAAACCTTGAGTTAATAGACGACAGTGAAGTATAATCGGATTGGCAAACCAAAGCAAGGCAATTGAGGGCAACATCATCAATAAGACCAGAGAACAGTGAATCACTTGATCCAAGTCGATGACCATCATTCACTCTTCCTCTTGTGTTTAAGTCCAAGAGATGAGGTACTTCTTCTTCTTCATTGTCCACCTCCATAGAAGTATCAACACAAATTCTGTTTTCCATGTTAATAACTATTCGGTATACCAAAAAAAAAAGCCCAACAAATCCACCAAACAAAAACTATAAAAACCAAAGGTTAAACAAAAAGCTATCTATGCCCACATATTTGGAGAATCCTCCCCACATCCAGAAAAAAGTTCTGATCCTTATGGGCAATCAGATTTCGTCTATTTATTCCTTCCATCAATCCAACAATTTCAACAACCTAGCCCGTGTTAAACTCTCAAATTTCTTCATGTAAGTATCAATACAACAAGTAGCAAAAAAAGAAAGTAGCATTCAGCTCCAAACCATAGAAACCCAAAGTAGAACCAGAAGCAAGCAAACAAACAAACAAGAGGAGGATTTAGAATCCCGTTAATACCCAAAATACCAACACCTTTCAGGAAGCTTTCCAGTCACCAACCGGAAATTCAAATCGAATCCTCATCTGAAAAACCAAACACGAAATAACGAAGGAATTAACAATCAATTGAAGCGCTCCATTGCAACAGTCACGCAATTAATTAATTAATCGCAAAAATTAAGGGCATGAATCCGATCCGAAGCATAGAGAAAATCAGATCAATCTAGATGAAAGTGAAATTAGAAGGCGGATCCAGTAGAAGAAACATGAAACCAAAATGTGAAAGAGGAAAAAGTAAAAAAGAAGATACCCAGAAGAGAGAAGAGTGAATCGGATGATGGAGTCAGCGGTGGGCGGAGGGAGGCGGCGACGGCGAGGGCAACGGCGGCGTGAGAAATGGAAAGGGGGTGGAGGTGGGGCTATGGAGAGCAGAAAATGGGGAGTTTTGCAGCAGCAGCAGCGATGACTGGGCCGTACATCTGGATATTTGTACTGCAAATTCATTCATTCTTTTTACCATCATCACTTCCTCTCTAAACCTTTCCTCTCTTCTTTTTTTCAATCTTCCTTTTTCTACTTTTCTTTTCTTTTTTTTTTTTCTCACAACTAAATTCATATTCTTCATTTTTACTTTTTTTCCCTTTTTTAAATAAAAATTTCTATCAGGGCTGGCTCAGTCAATTAATATTGATGGTAAGCATTAAAAAATACTCACTCTTTCAAACAAATAGATGAAACTAAACCTTTTTAAAGTTTAAAATTTGACATGTCAAAGTTTATATTTTGGTAAAGAAAAGTTAAAAGTGTAATGTAACAATATTGTTAGAATTAATACCATTAACAATATTGGGAATAAAATGATTCAAACTTGTAACATCTTAATTAATAGGTTGTATAAGATATCGTTAGAACTCTGCTCTTGTTTGCTATTAATGAAAGTCTTAAATAACCCAAAAGTACCAACAAAAAAGAAAGTTAAACTAAAAATTTAGGTGAACTGCCTTAACGATAAAAACAAAAACTCAAATCACAAAATAAAAAACACCTAAATCCCATTACAACAATAAATAAATAAACTTTTGATATATTGAATATGAAGTACCCTAATTGAATGTGAAAAAAAAAAAAATGAAGTACCCTAATTATGGTAGGTGTTTGAAGATTAGAGCATGAAATGAAGTTTTTTCTTTTCAAATGATGGAATGTGATATTTTTAATTAAATGTTGGTGACCCAATAAAACTATAGTGCCTCATTTTTTTTTTTTAACAATCCAAGCAATTACTAGCTTTTCTTTTTTCATTTAAAAAAAACGTAAAATGTCGACACAAAGTTTGTAGGTGGACAAGATTTTATCTTTATTCTTATTTTATATTTTCATTGCTTTGAGAAATGGGACAATGATTCATTAAAAATGTTCTTGAAGTTAAAAAAAAATAATAAAAAATAAAACTGTAAAACCAAAAAGAAAAAAAAAGTTTTGGTTCGGGGCCTTGGACAAAGGCCTCCAAAGAACAAACTCAACAATAGGAATTACAAGTAGATAATAATTGACTAGAACATGAACCATAGATACGTTTCCATGAAAAAAAGCATAAAATTAAAGACTCACATATCAAAGTAACAAGTTCCAAAATGCTATTTTTTTAAATCATTAGAACAAAAACTGAAATCTGATGATCTGGTAACAAAGATGAGATTCAAATCTTCCACCCAAATGATGTTGAATTCAGAAAGTAAAACTGAAATCTGGAAAATGATATAGACAAGAACAACTACAATGGCAACCAAAATACATTAGGAGGCACTTCCATGAAATAAAATGATTATTGTGAGGCCCTAATATACCTTTAGTTTTCACTTATTTTCTTCATCCCAGACCCCATCTATTGTACGATATACTGAAGTTAAGTTACGAACACCAGTAAATGTGTGACAATAGCCTGTGCATTTCCTATGGCATATTATATGTCAAACAAGAGTTTATCGGCAGAGCCATTGGTTAAACCAGCTGCAAATTCGCTGCGAGCTAATATGCCGAGCAAATGTAATACTTTTTCCTCTCTACAACAAGAAAGGAAGCCCTCAAAAAACTGTCCCGTCACCATTTGCTAAATAGCAGACAGGACCCAAGTGGATGGAACGACATAATCATGTACAAGCGTGATCGCGGTATCAAAACCCCATTTTTGCAAGACTACTTCAAAGTAGAGGAGCCAACTTTGGTGCCTGCTGACGTGCAAGAACCGACGAGGGAATCTGAGTTGCTCGACTGGGTTTCAGAGGATGGTCTCATCCAAATCTTCACATGTCCTTCTCGACATGCTGTGAGAATAGACTCTTGGGTAAAAATTAAGCCAGATAAGGGTTCAGTATGGACACGGTGAGCTACCACTGGGGAAAGTTTAGGAACGTCCCTCATGCATGGAGCAGGTTGAAGAGTCCCTAATGGCATAATGCTATCCCAATGTGCTGACTGGCTTCCGGTGCTAAACGTCGGGGATCCACCGGGTGGGCACCGCCGAAGAGGAACAACAATCTCATCCATTGACAAGTCCCATAAGAGCAATTGCGTGTCCTGTGAAAAGGCACAGCTTCCAAATTATATTTGAGAAAGAGAGATTATGTCAAGCAAATGCAGTAACAAGAAGCCATGCTAAGAGCAGATTCTTTTTCCTTTCTTAATATAAAGAAACCAAGTTGTCGTTGAGAAAAATAAAAGAATATACACGGTGATATATAATAAAAAAAATTAACAAATAAACCCCGCGAAAAATGTCCAAGTTTTTACCAAAGAAACAGACTCCAATCTAAGAGGATCAAACCGAGCTCATAATTATAAAAGGTAAGGTGACAGCAATAAAGATGTATTGAACCTAACAACCTCCTAAACCTTCCTAAACCCTCCCAGGAGCAGAAAAACTAACTTCACAAAATCAGTGCTTGGTTCTGCCAAACCAATGCAGAGAGGAAGTATGGATGTAGTAACACGTTCTCTAGAAATAGAGTAGAGAGAAAGCAAAATTTTGGATGGGAAAGGAAGTATTTTCATAAATGAGCATATATATGATCATGGTTTTCTTTTTCCACTAGAATGCAACCTCCCTTCAGTTAGCTGATTGGTAAAGCCCCAACTCCATGTTAATCATTCGATTAGTTTCTTGTTCCGTAATGGTTTTTTGTACTGAAGAATTGCATTATGAAAAAGAGCAAAAGGAACTTCTAAACAAATAAAAAATAATAAAAATAAAGCACCAATATCCACTTCAATAAATTAAGACGGTTAAATATCATAGCATATAAATACCACAATGGCAAAATAAAGTTTGATATTACTCCACATTTCATTTTTACCAAATATGACGAGAAGCATGAAGTAGACCAATGTATAGCAATTACCTGACCAACTGAACCAAACCGGTACACTACATTTTCCTCCGTGTCATCTGAAGCTGGTGATGACCAATATGAATCAAACGCCACACCACTGACCTGAAGTAAAAATTCCACAATATGCCAAGGCTTGAGACTAAGCCACAATAAACCATCTTAACAAATAATGAAGTTCTACAGTGACAATGTATTAATACATTATAAGGTGAGCTTTCTTGTTTGATTGCTAGTGGTGCACAAAATATTCTGCCATTTTTTTAAAACAGGAAAGTACAATTACTCATGTAAGTTGAGCCAGGCGTTAAAACATTATGTAAAATACAACATAAAGATATTTTCTCAAAAAAAAAAACATGTTAGTTTAGAAACAAAATAGCAACCATCTGACCTAGGTCAAAAAGATCTTTGGAGAACCAAAAGGTTGCGATGGAGATTACCTACATAGGAACTAATTTTCTACTAGTTTCCTTGACAACCAAATGTTGTAGGGTTGGTCGGTTTGCTCTATGAGAATAGTTAAGGTACTTTATGAAAAGAAAGAGAGAATAGTTGTGGTACGGGTACGCTAACTCGGACACTCATGAATATAATAATAATAGTAAAAAAAAAAAAAAAAGAAACAATACAACAAAAGAAAATAGGAAAATTGTAATGGATGAGCATTATTCTAAAAAAATAATTACAAATGTAGTCAAATTTTAAAATACGTTTCAATATGGATTATTAATACTCATTAATACAGTATTATTATTAATATATATGACTACGGTTACTATATTTTTTTAAAAGTGACCATATTTGTAATTATTTTCTGAATTTTGACTAATCTTGTAAGTTTCCCAAGAAAATATAATATTTTAGTCAAACCTTTGTGATTAAACATAAATTTATTTTATACTTTTATTAGATAATTATTGAATTGCTCTACTTTTTTTTTTTTTTTTTTTTTTTTTTTCGTCACCAAGAGGAGATTATCGTCAAAGAAAAAAAGATCTAAATTTGTGTTTCAAGCTTGGTCAAAGAGGGCTTTGGGGTGCTTAAGGTGATGAGTTCAATCCATGGTGACCACTACCTAGGAATTAATTTATCTAAATGTTGTAGGGTCAGGCGGTATGTCCCGTGACATTAGTCGAGATGCACGCAAGCTGGCTCGAACAGTCACAGATATTAAAAAAAAAAAAAAAAATTGTGTTTCTTGACCGAAGTAACAGAAGTAATAATTGCGAGCTGTCTTTCCATGGTCCTCTACTGGTCATAGGAGGCTCAGTTGTTGCTGTAGGGAAATAGTACACTTGCTACAAAAATATGTGTGGATATTCAATTTCTAGAGAAACTTTTTACCCATGAATTGTGTCCCTCGCCCCATGCCACCACCTTCCTATCTTCCAAGCTCCATACTGTGACAAGATCGTCTTCACCACCAGTTAAAATGTATTTTCCATCCCCGCTGAGAAATAAAATTGAAGGGTTGTTTACAACTTTTTTTGACCATTTAGCAGAAATATATATCTTTGATAAGAGTGAGCAAAGATATATCAAATGCAACACAATCATTCTCACAAGTACTAGTATGCACATACCTCCATGTACAACATAGAAGAGCACCATAATAACTTTTGCCACCACATATCAATTGCTCTTTCAAATGGTCAAATACCCGTAGATATCCTACAAACAGGCTCAATATTTAGGACCAAAAACTGAATTCTTAATCAAATCATGAGGATTAGTACTTTAGAGGATACCATCTCTACCAACAGTAGCCAAATATACCCCATCACTCGAGAAAGCAACGTTGTTGATTGAACCTTGGCAAATATGCCATCTGGCAATTGGATTACTCTGCAAAAAAGTAAATAAATTAACACATACAAGGGACCGTTGGGTGCATCTAATCATAGGAACTGTTAATGGGGTTGTATTATTAACTTCCAAGGAAGAAAAAAAGAAAGCAACAGACATAAAATGTCAGTAACAAAGATTTGTATGACAGGGTGGGTTAAAGTCATCTTTTTAAAATGGGAAGGACAAAAAGAAGGTAAAGGAGCACGGATAAAATTTATTGGAATTTGTACCTAGCATACAAAATTTAAGATGTTCAACACTTGAGTTATACATAGAAACATTGGATTATCGAACGAGTCGTGCCTTTATTATTATTATTTTTTTTGGCAGTTCTTAACATTACATTATGTGTTGTATAAAGAAAATTCTACTTGAAACCATATGATAGAAACAAGTACATTGCAGCTTGATAGTTAATTTTGCTGTACTGTACAAATTTGATTCCAGTAATTCCCAAATCCCAAGCAAGGAGATTTTTTTTTTACGAAAACAAGTTTATTGCAGCTTAATAGTTGGTAAATTATATATATATATAATGCTTGTAAATTAATTCTGAAATAATTTTGTTCAACTACCTTACTGGACCTTGCATGTGCCACCGAAAATTGAGTTTGATCCTTTATGACAGGGAAAGTAGAGTCAACACTGCCCTCCTTACTCTGAAATATAAGTGATTTAGCATTTCAATTTATCCCGTGGAACAATTAAGTAAAACAAGAGTAGGAAGACAGCCACATTTAACAAAACAAGCTTGCCTTTTCATAGACATACAAATTTCCATCAGCATGAGCAACAACAAAAGCCCCATCACTTTTTGGAATCCATGCAATGCTGGTACATCGACTGCCATAGGATCATCAAACCAATATCAATAATCATATGCATAACCCAGAATCATAAGAGAGAGAGAGAGAGAGAGAGAGAGAGAGAGAGAGAGAGAATGACGCATGGATTGCATAAAAATTATTAAGTGGATCAATATCTTACCAACCTTTTTCTAACATACGATACACTTAACTAGGTAGATTCTAGATCAAATAGCATGACTGTGAACAATAGTAAGACAAACTCAAGTTTGCATCCTCAGAAACAGATTTAGGCGATGAAACTACAAGCCATAATAATGATAAAAGCGCCGCATCAACCATCATGTAATGGCCTAGTGGTCAGGCCCTGAAGAACTTTGAGGTGAAGGGCTCAATCTATGGTGGCCACCTACTTACGAAATAATTTCCTACGAATTTCCTTGCCATCCAAATGTTGTAGGGCCGGTGGTATGTGCTTAAAAAGAAAGTTAAAAGCGCCAAATCCACAAGCGCGTATGGGGGGAGCTTGGAGAAGGATGAGGAATACTCGACAATATTTTCAACATTGTGTATCAAATTCCTAAAGCAGTTATTAGCATCAGAATGGACAACGATGCTCAGAAAATACAGACTGCGTAGAGAAAGAAAATGGATAATTTAAGAAAATATATGGCTAATGGTCTTGCCTGTTATTGATAGTGCCCTCTTTGTTATAATGTTGGGCTCCAACAAGCTTCTTCCCAACATCTTGTAATTGCTGTCTTAAAGAAACCGAGTAGACTGCATGGAGAAAGAGCATAGCATTGAGCAATTCAAACACAGTTTCATTCAGAAACAACAAACACAAATATGAAGCGAGATCATATTTACCATCTCCAGAATTTAATCCAATAAGTAGGTCATGACCATCCTTAGCTTCAGGATCAAACGCATGGCAGATAGGATTTGAATTGCTAAAATGTAGAGACTTTATAGGATCCTAAGAAACCACCAAGACAACTTAGGATCTTAACACAGAGAGAGAGAGTGATAAACTAGAATAGCACAAATTCCATAAGTTGGTTATGGTTACCTTATCTGGTGAATTAAGGTGGGCAATGAAAATGGTGTCTCCCACATTAAAAATCAAATAATTTCCTTTAGCATCGTAGTTGGGGGGGTTAAGAATAGACTGAGTGGCATTTGAGAGTGCAAGTGAGGAGGCAGTCCTACTACTAGTAGTTGTTCCATTGAGGGGTTTAGCAGCAGTGCCATTAGTAGCAGTAACAGCTCGAACAGCATTTCCAGCAGCCCCAACCCCAAGGAACTTTGCAGCCGCATATCTCATTCCACTACTACTCGCAGTGGTGCTACTAGAACTGGAGGTCGGAGTTGGAGGAGCAGCCTGCGAGGGCTTGTCCTTGAGCTGAGCCAGAGTCGCCTAAAAGGAGAACCAAACACAATTCACAATTGAAAACGCAACGCAGATTGATAGATAGAACAATTGAAAAAGAGAAGCACTGGCTAGGCTACTAACTTGAGAGACTGATTTTCCATGAGAAAAGGGGAGAAAGCCAGGAGGATGGCTCTTCTCATAATGAACTTTGTAGCGTCCTTCAGGGGTTTTGAAATAGGTTTTGAGACCGCCTTGCGATTGTGAATTCGTATTCGTTGAGGCCGACGTCGACGAAGACGACGACGCCGCTGCGTTCGGCATCAATCCAACACTACTACTGCTGTTGAAGCTACTGCTATAGCCCCCGTTGTTCATCATCTTCATCGCCCAAATTTCATCCAACAAAACTCAATCATCAAAATTGGAGACCAACAATAAACAAATAGAGTTTCACAACCGTCGATTGCCAGTTGTGAGGCCAAAATTGAGTTGGGTGGGGTCCGGCGGCGGCAGAGAGCGGGGGTTCGGGCTGTTTCGCGATCTACGGAGGAGCAAGAAAAAAGTGGAATGTATCGGAAAAATGGTTCTAGTTATTTTGGGCAATGGAGACAACCTGGACTTTTCGGCCTATAAATATTGTCATCCCAATGGACGGCTGTGATGGGCCACATGCTGTCTAAGAGATACTGGACATTTACGGCCGTTGATTTAAGGATGGTAATTTTGAGCTGTTCGATGGGTAGACTTCTTCTACTTGTTGACTCCTTTGTGAGTCTTTTTTATTTTGCGAAGATCCACCTTTGAGCAGGGTTTTCTTACCACAACTTTGAACCGGTTTTCAAGCTCTATCATTATGTATATAAAATATTCAAAAAAATGTCTATTTAGTCCAGTTTCAATTTGGTCTTTATATTTTAAAATTTAATATTTTTACTTTTGACATTTCAATAATATTCACTTTCAGTCCCTAAAATAACAAAATTGTTAGTAACATAATGTAATGTTGACTAAAATGATAGTTAGACTAATTTTAAATTTCAATATATCGATGAAGTGATAATTTTAATTTTCATGAGAATTTAATTTTTTTAAAAAAATAAATATAAAAGTAAACTAAGTAAACACAAAAAGACTAAAAGTGGACATAGTTAAAATGATAGGATAAAAGTGTACAATTTTGAAATTTAAGGACCAAATTGAAACTACACCTCAAACCAATGGACTAAAAATGTAATTTTCCCTAAAATATTTCTTCCACGTCTAATTTGGATTGTGTTAGAAGTGTCTACTAGATAGGTGGATCTCGAACCAATAATCTCAAAAAGAGCATACTCTCGTAGTCCAAGCATTGTACGAAACTGGAACAAAATTTAGGCAACTTTTGAAAATTAAAAAATTGTTTTTGTTTTTTTTTTTTTTAATTTTAAATTTAACTAAAAATTCAGATGTTTTTTGAAGAAGATATGAAATTCTATCATAAAGAAATAGAATGAAAATAAACTTAATTATTATTCTAAAAAAAAGAAAATTATATTGGATCATAAATGTAAACAAATTTTAAAGTATTTACATCCACAGTGATTAATACGTTTTAATACAATATTATAAATATTTATAAATACAGATAAGTATTCATTAATATCGTATTATTCATAAATACAAATGACTATGAATGTTATTAGAATTATTTTATAGATTTGACTATTTTCTTAAGTTTTCTAAAAAAAATAATAATAAATATCAAAACAGCCTAGATAAAAAGAGCAAGTTTCCTTTTCTCGAATTCAAATAAGAAATGGGCTTGCAATGGGCCTAAGCAGATCTTTATGGACTGCCTGTTTGTTGGGGAGAACCCATAGGGACCAAATATAAATGGCCAAGGAATTTAGAAGAAAGAGAAATGATACTAAATGTCTATATTTTAGAAAATAATAAAGTAAATGTTTAGTTTTTTTTCACTTTAAATTTATGTCTAATTTTTTTTAAGTGGAGAGATAACAAAATTGGGACCGTTATACCCATCATTTAACCTCATTTTATTTATTAAAAAAAAAAAATAGTACCACACTTCTCATCCATTGATCTTAGAAATTAAAAATAGGAAAAACGAATTCTCTTTTCCATTAACAAATTCTACACATATGTATTCACATTTTAAATAAAATATTTTAAAAAAAGTCAATAAATCTCAGGTGGCAATAGAATCCTACGAAAATAGGGTTCACCACTTGGAGAATAGTTTAAAACCACACCTTTTGGAACTTTTTACATGGGTTTTGAGCGGGGATGTAGATGGACAACAACAGTCTCAGTTTTGAGCAGAGAGACGTTGGAAGTGCGAACGGACGCATACAAAGCATAGAGTTGGAGGACGATGCCAAAGGTTTTGAATCTTGAAACGACTCTTCAATGTCTCCCTTTCATTTTAGGAGGGGTTGATTTTATTTTATTTATTTTTTAATGAATTTGGTGGGATTTAAAGGTACTCACACCCTTCGATGCAACAAGTATGACTTGACAGGTGTGTACTCCCTACTTCTATATATATATATATATATATATATATATATATATATCATACACCAACAAAATTTTATTAATCTTTTTTATCTCATGTGATAGTAGGAGTAGAATCGAATAAGTCGGTGGCACAGTTGGTTATCTTGTTTGGTATTAATCTATTTCAATTCCACCGCCACGAGTTTGACACGAAAATCGGTATTTTTCTCTCATATTATTTGAGAGTAGTTGTGCCCTCCAAGTAGGGTTTGTTGGTCCCCATTCCCTCAATTTATACTAAAAAAAAATAGTAGGAGTATCTTTTTTATTTCATGTAATAGTTGGAGTAGGAGTACGTAGTTACACAATACCTAAAAATTTACAAGTTTAAAATAATATTAAATTTTTATGATAAATTGAATATTAGATTTTGAATGTCAAAATAATAGTAGATTTTGAATATGAAAAGATTTGAGGTTGAAGCTAAAAACACAAAATTTGAGTTTTAATAATTGTTGTAATTTCTGATTTTATAGGACATCATTTAGAAAATGTTCCAGAGATAATTTTCATGAATATTTGATTAAAATAAACATTTTTATAAAATAAAAAGAGAATTTTTTTATTTATTTCAAAATTTTAAGTTTTCGTAGATATTAGTTAGCACATTTTGAGATTTGAGTACAGCTTTTGCAGTGCATATATATATATATTTTGAATAGGTGTATATATTCCTTTCTCTTATAATTGTTGAGTCATAGAGGGATTCCATGTAACCTGAATTTTTCTTCAAAATTCTAGTCCAGAAATTTCAAAAACTCACCTAGTAGATGTTGGGGTTTGAAGCCAAAAAATTATAAATTTAGGATTTTAAATCTTTTTTGAAAATTTCAATTTCAGAATAGTAGTGGTTATGAAAACGATAATCAACAATCAATCGAAAATACAAAAAAACGTAAAAGAGAAGAAAACAGAATTACATAGTTCACTAACGATATATTAACTACTCCACAGGCACAGCAAGAGAACTTTTTCTAGTTATAGTTTATATAGTATACTTTCATTAAACTTTATTACAGAAACAATAATACATAATGTGTTTAGATTTCGGAGGTGTTGACCAGGCAGCGAAGCCCCCGACTAAATAATCGTAAGATATTAAATAATTCAAAGCATATCTCAACAGTACTGTTTGGAAAAAGTTCACAGGACATCTTTGAATGTTTTATAAAAAAGAATTCTCATTATTACGTAAATTCGAATTTTCATAGGTATTGATCAATGCATTTTGGATTTAATATTCACATATTTTTTTTCTCCTGGGAGGGAGTGGAAGGAAACTGCATGTAACATGAAACCCTAAAGTTCGGGTAAAGAAACTTCAAAAATCATTTTATAAAAAAAGTGAATTTTGAAGCAAAAAGAACACAAATGTGAGATTTTAAATAAAAGAGATTTATGATTATTTCGAAAACTTCAAAAACTCAACTAAGAAAATAGGTTTCCAAACCAAAAAACATAAATTTTGTTGTTTAGAAAATTTGGATTTATCTGGTGTTAGTCAACGTCTTTTTGGGTTTTGGGTTTGAGAGTCAAATTGGTGATACATATTTTTTTGTTCTTTGGAGGGAATGGAAGAGCGACTCCATATGACTTGAAATCCAAAAAAATTCGGGCCTAAAAACTTCAACAACTCAACTTAAAAACTGGTTTCAAACACATAAAAAAATAGTTTAGGATTTTAAAAATTATTAAAATTTTCGATTTGAGGACACCGTTTCAAAAAAACTTTAAACACCTAATCAATGGGTTTAGCGTTTTCATAGGGTCTAGTCTAATATCTATCTTCATTTTTTATATAATAAGACAACAATTACATTTTTTTTTTGACAGAGACAACAATTACATTGATTATGAAAGAAAATTCCTAATCATTATTTAAGATGAAAATTAGGTGGCAACTTTGTATTTTTAATGAATGGAAATGTTGTGGGAAGAAAACCTCTACTTACCATATTAAGCATGTTTAATTGTAGGGTTTGATCAATATTGAGCCTGTCTCATGCTCACCAAATTGAAAGAATATACAAAAAATAAAAAAATAAAAAATAATAAAAATAATAAAAAATAATAAAAAATAAAAATAAAGGCGACCATTCTTGCAACTTATATTCTATCATGGATTTTAGCAGTAAGAAGAGATGGAAAGCTATTGTTGAAATATTGAGAGAATTAAGAATTATATCGTAGAAGATAAAAGTGGAGGCTACGAACCCCTCCCTAATACAACAAATCCTATTTTACATACAGAACCAAAATACTAATCTAATTAATATCCAATGAACTTTACACTCTTTAACATATTCGAGTCAAATGATATGATATTTAAAATATTCTTTTTATAAATATGTTCCAACATAACACTATACTGTGTGAGTTTGAACTTGTGATCAATTATATAAATTTATAATGAGTCGACAATAACGTTAGATATACTGTTGAAAGATGAAATTTAAATTCTTCATTTAATAATGAACTCAACAATGTGTTTAAATAGAGTATAAGAGATGACGTAATTATAAAAGAAAAATATAATATCTAATTATAAGAGAAAAAGATGATCTAATTATAAAAGGAACAGGTTCTACCTAGTTATAAAAGGAAAAGAGAAAATAATATTTAATCTAATCTTAAAAGGAATAAATAATTTAAAAATGTAAAAATACAATTATACTAAAAATAACATAAACCAACACTCCCCTCAAACTGGATTGTATATGGAATACAAGCTTGAAGTTAAATTTATCAGAGTTGGTCATTGTGATGATGATGCATCAATTGAGATGATGATGTGAATTGGGATGATGACTGTTGCCCGGGCCAATTGGATGAGCATGAGTGTTGCCATGACAAATTGGATGAGTGTTGCCAGGACAAGTTGGATGAGTGCCACCAGAAATAAATTGGATGAGTGCTACCAGAGACAAATTAGATGAGTGCTGCTAGGGACAAATTGGATGATTGCTGCTAGGGACAATTTGGGAATGCTGGTCATGGCCAATTTAGGAATGCTGGTTAGGGCCAATTCGGGAATGTTGGTCAGGGCCAATTTGGGAATGTTGATCAAGGCCAATTTGGGAATGTTGATCAGGACTAATTTGGGAATACTGATCAGGGCCAATTTGGGAATGCTGGTCAGGGCCAATTTGGGAATGCCAGTCAGAGCCAATTTGGGAATGCTGGCAAAGGCCAAGTTGGGAAAGGAGATGTCAGGGTCAGTTGGGAAAGGAGATGCTAGGGCCAGCTGAGAAAGGAGATTTCAGGGCCAGCTGGGAAAGAGATGCCAGGACCAACTGGAAAAGAAGATGCCAAGGCCAGCTGGGAAAGGAAAATGGAGAAAAAAAATTCATTTGAAGGATTTTGTAGAGAAAAAAAAGTTTTGAAAAGAGAGTAGAAGATTGGTAGTGAGATTTTGGATTTTCTATGGTTTTATAAAATGAGAACATAGAGGTTTGAAGGAAGAAATTCTTAAAGGATTTGAAGGGGAAAGAAGAAGATTTTGGAGAAAAAATTGGAAGAAAAAAAACACATAGAAGAAAGCGATGATTTTGGAGATTTTTTTTGTTGGGAAAAAACGAAAAAGATTATGAAGAAGATGGAAGTTTAAGAGGGGAAGAGAAAAGTTTTTGAGAGGATAGTTTTTTTTTTTTTCTAGGTTTTGAGATGAGGAACAAGAAATAGAAAGATGGAGAGGGTTTTTTTTTTTCTAAAAGAGGAAGAAGATGATGAAGAAGAAAAATGGAGGATTAGAAAAAAAGGAAAAATTTATCTGGATCGAAAGGAAAAATTTGAGCCTCTGATACCATGTTGAAAGATGAAATTCAAATTCTTCATTTAATAATGAACTCAACCATGGATTTAAATAGAGTATAAGAGATGATCTAATTATAAAAGAAAAATATAAGATTTAATCATAAAAGGAAAAGATGACCTAATCATAAAAAGAAAAAATTCTACCTAGTTATAAAAGGAAAAAAGAAAATAAGATTTAATCGAATAAAAAAAAGAATAAATAATTAAAAAATGTAAAAATACAATTATATTAAAAATAACATAAACGAACGTATACATAAAGATTTATTTATATATATTTTTTTATTTGAAGAGAAAGAAAGAAAAGAAATGGTAGGACCAGCATCAATTAATGATTGAAGTGAAAGGAGAGGAGTGGAGGATTTTAAAATGGTAGGATCAATAAAATTCTTTAGGAGTATTTGAATAGACAGTTTTGAATGAAAGAATTGTTAAGTAGTTGGGATAAAAATCTTCATTTGAATGAGGAATTATGGGTAGTCGTTTCAAATAAGCTCTAATTTGAATTGAAAAGTTATGGGTGACTAAGACAAAAATTATAGTTTGACTTGAAAGGTTATGAGTGATTTTAAGTAAAATATGATATTGTATTATAGGAGAGTTTATGAAATTTTTGTGTTGATCCTACATTGAAAAAGTAAAAAATAATTCTTAACATTTGGAAGATGCTTCTCTTATGTTAATCATTAATTTTGATATAAAACCTTATACTATATAATATGGTACCATAGTTCACATTAAACAAACTTTTATTATTACTTATTATTAATGGAAAAGATAATAATAAAAAAAAGGATTCACAAGCATTGGGTATAGAGGGCCCAGATTGGCCTTCCCTTTCTGATAGCCATGTCTCTCCCTTCCCTTCACTCTCTTCCAACATGCATTTGGACCCTTCTTTTGACTATTCATTCTCTCTCTCTCCTCTCATTCCAAGTCTTTCTTAAATAAATCAACAAGATATAATTTTCACCAACTTTTTTTTAAATGATATTTCACACCAACTTGGATATATATAACTATATTTTGTTTTCCTACAAAGAAAATGGCAATACAAATAGGGTTTTCCATGAGCAAGGAATGATTCTTAAGTTTTCGTTCAAATAGTCTTTCATTCATGTTTTTGATTAATCACTTTTCCGCCTAATTATATTTTTCATTCGAAAGTCATGAAGAATATATATGATCAATATCTAGTTTATGAAAGCATTTAAACCTTAATTAAGAAAAATAAAAACAAAAATGACATGAATATAATTTATCATGTGTAGTCTCTGGTATCCCATTACAACAATAATGTTTTTATTTTTGTAAAGGTTCTAATTTGTAGCCTTACTGTGTGGTTTGGGTGGAGGGCAGCCGCGTGAGATCGTTGCCAAGAAAGTCCCTCGTCAAGTCCTTGGGCTTCTCGAGGAGCACGGTGGCACACATGTCGGGCTCCGTCGAGGACGAGAAAAAAGGAAGGTCATGTTCGGCCTGGAAGAATGGAGGTTGGTCGTCGGTGGAGAAAAAGGGGTCGAGCCAAAGGGGGAGCTGCAATTTTGGGGTCTGATCGGCGGCGTAGTAGTTTGGTTGGAAAAGTTGTTTATTAGAAGGAGGAGAAAAGTGACATTGGGTGATATTTGTGGTTTGAGGAGGAGGAGGATGTTGTTGATTTAATATACTAATTGGAGAATTGCCTGACCTCATTATTATTGATCTTGAATTTTCATCTGCTAATGCTTCACAAAATGCTCTGTGTGTAATGAAGCTATCCTTCCTGTGTTTGTAAAAAAAAAAAAAAGTTATTAATCAATCACCAAATTATAACTTCCTTCATAATATATAATTACTATACAAACAACAAACTTTGATTTTTTGGTGACCTGGAGAAGAGAGTCCCACAGTGACATTTGTATTCCTTTGTCCCACATATCTTTGAATGAGCTTTCCAATCAGACAGAACTGCATATTTCTTGGAGCACTTCTCGCACTTCCATTTCTTCTCCCCGTGCTTCCGGCTGTAGTGCTTCTTGATTCCCGTGAGGTCCCCAAGCGCTCTCGCCGGGTCGTGGTGGACGCAGCTCTTCTCCGGGCACACGTACACCTTCTTCCTCACGGCCTCCTTACTCGTCGTCCTCTGTCGATGCTTCCACGGCAAGTTGTGCCCGCGCCGATGAAGCTGCAAGTTCTGGTCTCTCTGAAATCCCTTGTTGCATATGTCACAAATGAATCTGTTCTTTGTCATTAGGGACTTTGGAGACATGGATATTACTTCTGCATCTGGATCTGCATGCGTTTGTTATATCTCTCAACCAGATTAACGTAGCTCACTCATTATTTTTACCAACCAAAAAGAGGGACGATAATATATATATTATATGCCAATCATTGAAGTAAATTAAAGAACCTGGCTTTGCTTTGCACCTACTACATCTTAAGGCGCGTGTTTGGATTATTTGATATAAAAGAGATTGATCCTAACTATAATTGATATATATCTTCGACCTAATGATTACAACTTCGAATCTTTCACCTCAATATTATTATTGTTCTACTTAGAAATAGTTTCATAACAGTCCCCTTTTATCTTTCCTCCCTATCGGTCGATTGAAAGTTTTCTTCCCCTCTCCTTATCTTATAAATTAATTTAGTTTATGATTTGTTACACAAATGATTTTCAAAGCCGATCGAATCCAAATTTATGAGCTATATATACTCATTATTATTCAAGATTTTAAGATATTTTTAAAAAAAATATCAAGGAAACTAGATAGAAACAAAATTGTGGAAACTTAAACTTATTCCTTCAAGGATGGATTTAAGAAGTTATTACAGATTCCCTTCAAACCCGAAACCCCAAAAACTATATAATAATCCAGTTTTTAAAACTTTATTTGGTACAATAAGCCAACATCAAAATTCATGTCAAAAACAAAAGAAAATAAAATCATAAATAAAGAGAGGGAAGTGTTAGGCTTTGCCTGGTGTTCCTGGTAAATTCCTCTTCTTCTTAAGAGGAACAAGTGATGATTTAAGGTTGGAATTAGAGTACTGTTGTTGACCAATTAGATTGCCATAAACCCCATCAAATTCAGACATCATTATGCCTTCTCTTTCTTCCAACTGAAAATATAAAACAAAAGCACAAACAATCAATCAAAGGTGAACCTTCTGTTTTACTCTCTTTTAAAGCATTCAATTATATAACTATATCACAGAAAAAAAAAAAACACTATAACAAAGGATAGGGAATCATGAGAAGCTTGAGATATTAAATTAAAACCACATGCACACATTAAATTGAAACTATTTTTTCTTCAATAAAAACAAAAAACATTATATGAATCATAAGATTCCTCCAAAGATAATCATCACAACCAAAAATCTTAAATTTTCCTCCTACCTATAATGAACCGAACACCTCCTTTAAGGATACGAAAACCCTCTCTAAGTTTTTTTTTTCCTTACAATCTTTCAACTTTATAAGAATAAGAAGAGTAGAGAAATGAAAATATTTTCTAAATATTTTCTATTTTTTTTTATTTATCTAAATATATTGTTGTCTCTCCTTATCTAACACGGCTGCTATCAAAGTCGGTCAGCTTTGGACTCAACTGGACCACTTTATTTTTATTTTGTGTGGAATATTATTTATGTAGAAAATAAAATACATATATATAATTGCAGATGGAAGAGGATGTAGAAAACCTTTTTTGAATCTGACTAAGCCAGGATTATCACGAGCACTTTTTTTTTTTTTTATTCTCAATAATTATTTTGTACATTTAAGAGCTCAAAGTTTGTATTTTTATGGAGGAAATCCAGAGGGGAAAAAGAAGGTGAAAAGCAAATTTTTTGGAAGATATTAAGGGGAAAAATATCAGATTCATCAACAATGTCCAAAAACAATGAGAATTTGCATACAATTCAATGAGAGAGAAATAACTAGAATGGGAAGAAATGTAGAAAAGGTTAGTGAACAAGAAAATCAAAATCCAACTCTTTCATTCTAGTTAGTAATAATTTTAATTAATGGGTTTTTATTTATTTATTTATTATTATTTTTTAATGAGTTTAAGGTTTGGGGTCTAGTGAAACTTGCAAAATTAGTAATTTGAGTTTAAAAACTTGATGATTTTAATATAGTTATATGTGTCTTGGTCAGTATCCTATTAGTTAAACCTAAACTTGTAAGTAGGAGTTAGGAGTATGTTGTAAGTTGAGGTTAATTTTTGGTGGTAAAAAGTGACTAAATTATTACTTGTTATTTTTTAGATCGATGGGGGATAAACAATAACAATGAACATATATATATATATAATTGGAGTAGGGTTGAAGAGAGAGAGAGAGATGAAATGGTCCGTGAGAAGTAGGCCCTAACAACAAAGACTTGTCAGTCTCTGTAGCATTGCCATTGGTATTGACATATCAAAATTATAAAATTTCATTTTTTTTCTTTTTTTAGAAAAAGGTTTGAAAAACATGTTTTTTTTGGTATTTGGATAGTCGTTTCCATTAGGCCCTTCGTTTAAGCAAGTATTTGTTTTTTTGTATATAAATTGTGGAGAAGAGGAACCACACACTCTATATAGATATGTTACTATTTCTTTCAAATAAATAAAAGTCAAATATCGATTTTGAAAATCAAATCTGTGACCGTGATAACTATATTTGATAAGACCAAAATCAATGCAAACATGGTTTAAAACACTAGAAAATAATGTCATAATAATAAATATTTTAGTTCAACGATAATCGAAGATAAGAGATGCAAACTTGAATTCATGCACCTCCTCCTATATACACACACATGAGCTCCAAAGATCATAAATTGTGACATTGTAACAAAAGGCCCATGTAGATAAAACCAGCATTACATTGAAATGAAAAAATTTACAAAAAATCTAAATGTGGGATGACAAAAGTGATTTGAGAAATCGAAAAAGAATTGACACCTAGGCCTACTCATTATTCATATATATGTTTAATTATTCACGATGTTTGGTGACGTGGAAGGAAAGTCAAGTAATTGTAAATTGCCATCCCGTGATTCTTGACTATATCTTGCCAGCAACGGGATTTGTTCTCTAAATGCACCTTTAGCTATCAAGAGGCACCTTTATTAGTGTCAATACAAATTGAAATATTCATATTTTGTTACCAAATAGAATATTTGTTTAGTTGAATTGATATTTATTTTGATTTTAAAAAAATGGTATTGTTATTGTTCGATTGATATTATTGTTGTCATGGGTGAAGATATGGATGTTCCTAAAATGTGATAATCTCGATAATTATGTTTCAATGGTTCACATTATATTGAGAAGGCTGATGAGCAAGTGTGCAAACTTTAATGAACAGTGTGCACAAACTATCGATGTAATTAAGAGGGTAGAACCCTCAACTTCCTCCAACATAATAGTATATGGTACAAATAATTTTGGTGAGTGGATTATAGATGTTGGCGCATCAAAACCACATTTTTAGTAATATTCCATTAATTTTTAATTTGTATGAAATATCCCCACGTGTTGGGTTGCCAAATGAAATAGTACTACGACTACAAAAGAAGAGAAACTTGTGTTAAGTGATTGTTTAGTTTTGGAAAATGTATTATAAGTTCTCGCTCTAACTTGCAATTTATTGTCCATGTCTCAACTTTTAGAACAACAACAATATCTTTTATTTTTTTTTTATAAATTTTTTTTATTTTTACAAACAAGATATGTTTTGACCATACTTTGCGGAACTTGATTGGTTCAGCTTAATGAAGTTTATTTTTTCAAGCCGATTTGCACCAGTAATTTTCTTGCAAATACAGTGACACTTGCAGATAAAAGTATGTTATGGAAAAAACGTCTAGATCATCATTCTATGAAAGTGGTATCTTATTTATCTACGGTAGTTGTTGGTAGTACGTTGAATAATAATTGTGACATTAATTATCATATTTTTTTATGGATAAACAACCTCGTAATTCTTTTCCTTTACTTATGAATAAAACATCAAATATTTTTTTTTATTTAGTTCATTGTGATATTTGAGGTCCAAATAGTACTTTTTTGTCCAGTTGTGGTGCACGTTATTTTCTCACCATTTGTTACTTGAGTAGATTTGATGATTGGAAAGTCTGAAACTTGATTTGATAAAAAGATTAAAATTCTTAAATGTGACAATGGTCAAGAATTTTTTAGTTTGAAATTCTTTTTTTTTTTTTAGAAATTAATTTTACATCAAATATCTTGTGTTGATATTGTCCAACAAAATGATAGAGTAGAGCATAAGCGTATACATATTCTTAATGTTGTTCGTGTCTTACGTTTTCAAGCAAAATTGTCTAAATATTTTTTGGGTGAATGTGTTGTTGCTTGATGTTCATCTCATAAATAAAACTCCTACCTTCGGGTTGGATGGAAAAACACATGAATGCTTGTTTGGTCAACCTTCTTCATATGATAATATAAGTGTTTTGGGTATTTATGTTATGCTGCCAAATATGACTTGTGTAAAGAGAAGTTTGACTTAGAGTCTAAAATGTGTATTTTTGTTGGATATCCTTTTGATAAGTGAGTTTAGTGTATTTATGATCTAGAAACATATGAGTTTTTCATTAGTCGTGATGTGTAACTTTTTAGGATAAATTTCCTCTTATTAAGTTTCTTTCTGATCATGTTATATTGTAATGAGAAATATATTTTGCTTAACTCCCATTATAAGATTATAATGATTATGAATGTGTGAGTAATGTTTGATCAAAGAGATTCTAGTTGTGGGTACTGTTGGAAATAACAACATGGATACTAAATGTGTTGGTATAGGCTCTAGTGATAAATCCCAATCTAGTGAACTTGAGGTATTAGTTCGTGGGCATCGTACAAAATTTCATTCGACATAGGTTCGTTATTATGTTAGAAATACAGTCGTAAAACAACACAAGACTCTTCTACACTCACTACACCCCCTTCTCAATCTAGCTCAAACCTTTTAATATGAAAGACAGATGCTTTTTTATGGAAAAGTACAAAGGAAACTTCTTTTTCAAGAACCGATAAAACATCCAAGTTGGCGTAAGGTAATGGAGATTGAGATTGATGCTCTTGAACACAATGGTATATGGATTGTAGAGGACTTGCCTCCCAATAAAAAAACAAATTGGTAGTGGTTGAGTGTATAAGATCAAATATAAATAAAATTGTGAATTCAAATGTTTCAAGGGACATTTAATTGCTCTTGAAAATCATCAACTTGTAGGTATTAATTATAATGAAACTTTTTCTGCCTCGACCAAAATAGACTGTTCATCTTTTTAAATCTTTGTTTAGTTTGAACCACACACTTTAACTATAGTTTACTAAAAGTTTGTGGTTTTACGCAGGCTATTCGTTGTTTAGTTTATTTAAAATTCACTCATTTGAATTCATGTTATTAAACAAGTTTATTGCAAAATCTCATGAGCGTGCCTACTATTAGCAATAAACATTTATATGTACTATAAATGATATCTACCATTATTGTAAACTTGTAAGGAATTATTTGGTAGCGATTAACATTACAAAAATTTAAAAAACGGGCCTTAAATGTAATCATATTTGTTAATATGTTAATACTCATCAACATGATTTGACACATTGGCTCACGATAATGGGAAAAAGGGAAGAAATGTAAGTAAATGTGACAAGGCAGCAACCACACTCATGAATTCGCCAAGGCTGAACTTTCTTTTCTGGTGTAAAATTTTTTATAAATAAACTAAATCTCAATCAAAGATATTTACAACAAATTGCTCTCACTGTAAAGGGAAAAAGAATTGTATTACATGAGGGAGGGGTACACATTTCATTTGACCACCACATATGTCTGTACAGTTGCCTGCCTGCCTGCCATCATCATATAATCACATTTTGGTCTCTATCTATTTCCAAAGTGAGTGGCCGCATTCCTTCCGCTAGATATAGCTTCATTCCACGACCATCATCGTTTTGCACAAATATTTTAACATACTTTAAGTTTCAAGATGAGATGGACCACAATGAACATTTACGGTTTTGCCTGTCCCCCAATCAAAAACAAATCAAATGAGAGCAGCAGTAATAGTTCTTGGTCACCTAAGCTCCATACCCTAATCTGACTCCGAGTCTATAGAAAGGTACATCCGCGGTCTGACCGAACGCTTCTGTCGAGGGAAGGAGAAAGGACTATCTGATCTTTGCCTACTTGCTTTGTCATGTTTAACATCATTCATTCCAAGAAGCAGAGAAGCTGATGTAATAATATAATAGTTAGCCTCAAAAATCAAGAATACACCAGAACTTTGAAAAGAAAAAAAAAAGAGAAGCAATTTCAGAAGCATGATTTCATTGATGTGATGAAATGTACAAAAGGGGAAAGGACAGCCTCCTCACAGGCTAATGGGGGTTACAAAATAGACCTCTACCGAGTATAATTTCAGAGATCATTTGGGCATGTTCTTTCTACAGAATAAACAGTCATTTGTGTGAAAGTAACCAATTTTGGTCAAAGGGGATGCTTTTTGTAACTAGTTAGTTTGTTTCTAGTTTTTAGTAGCTTTTCCATCTTTCATGATGTAAACTTTTTTTTTAAGGATGTAAACTTCTTTCTGTTAGTAAGATATCCCTATCGCTAATTACAAAAAAGAATGGAGTAACTATCAACTCTATAAACATCGGTAAAAGATCCAAAAGAACATGACAGGCGGGAAGGGAAAATAAATAATACTTTTCACAGATAATAGTGAAAGCATTAGAGACATAGTGAGGAACAAGAATAGTGAGGAACAAGAATAAAAACATACAATTTGCAGCCAAAACATTACTGTAACTGCAACGTGGCAAGCTCCTCATATTCGAAGAATCGCAAGCATCATTAAGTTTAATCAGTCGTCATAACAATGCAATAGAAGAGAAAAACGTAAAAGAACTAACCAGTATCAGACAATGAATTGATTTCCCCTCCCGTTGATGGAATATGCTGTCTTGAATTTAGGCCCTTGGAGGTTGTGGACTCCCCATTGCTACCACCTCCATCACCCCCAAGCCTGAGAGAGATCCAATCTTCATTATGAACACCATTTGATACACCAACCTCATCTCTGAAATCAGACTGCATAGGTGCATCTGAAGGCCTTGTAGGAAGAAATATTTGAAGAGACGGATCATCGCCAGCAAAAGCTAAGGAATTATCAACCAGGCTGTCATTCATGTCACCATCAGCAGTACGACCAGTTGAAGAACCTGGAACAAGAGAAGCTGGCTTCATAGCTGCCTCCGGGGCAGCCGCATAGCCATTCATTGTGGAACAACTTCTAGAGTTATGCTGCAAGTCATCTAGAGCATCTGATACATCTGCATCAGTGCTGAACAATTGGAATCCAGCGCCTCCTTGAGTTCCAGGTGGTAGTGACCAAGGCATTCCAAATTCAACTTCATCATGGGCATTAAAAAGACCCAAGCAGGAATTTCCAGCAGATAATAGACTTGGATCATCAGGATATGCATCTGTGAGTCCAAGAGGTGGCATGGAGAAAGGAGCCTCGTCTATATCTGTATGGTTGGTCTGATAAACAGTTCCAGTTCCAGAAGAAATTAAAATGTCGTTTTCTTCATCTGAATCACTGAGTACAATGACTTCACCAGCTGGAGCAATATGATTTTGTTCTGTAAATTCATACGTAGAGTCAACATTCAAGGAAAGAGAATCCATCTCAATCCCATTATTGGTAGAGAAATCCAAGTGTACGCCATCCTGGTTTACACTTGGATCTTCACCATCCCTACTCCCAGTGGCACTGCTGCTCATTGGGATAATCTTCTGGTCATGGCTTCCATAATTCTCCGGTAATCTACTACCAGAAGTGAAAGTATTGATATCTTCAGGTTTGCTGACTTCCCAAAACCCATTACTATTCCTCCTGATGTCAAGTTTCAGACAACGCTCTGATCCACTTTCCTGCTTTATCTGCTTCGATGCTTCCATAATTGGTTTAACTTCCTCATTAGAAACACACGAAGTGCCATCAGGGGAGTGCCACAGGCAAAGATCACCAAGATCCCTGCACTCGCTTTCAGTTTTTGACCTAACTCGCCAGGAACCATCAGCTTTAACGTCAATTTCTGTAACATCTTCTCCACAATGTCTCATCTGTAGAACCGTAATATGATATAGTTAAATAAACTTCATTGGTAAAATGAAGATGAAGATGAAGAATGCATAAGACAGTACCATTGATGTTATACGGTTGAAATAAGAGTCTATAACAACATTCTCCAGCGCATAGTTCTTCAGACAGATTGGACACTGCCACTGCAGTAAAAATACTAACAGTTAAATATGAGAACAAGATTTGGAAGACTTTTTTTTTTTGATAGCTGAGGAATCGAAATTTTGCCCTACTATATACCCAAGGACACCCGCACCCGTCCCAAGGCTTGAACCCAGGAGATAAAGATGAATTTAACAATTGAATCCACTCGTGAATTTCGAACTTAAGACATTCAAGGAATCTCATATGTTGCAACCGAAGCTTCTACCAACAAAATTAAATTTTCATTAGAAATTGATATAACAACTTGCCTTTCTTGAACGTTGATTCATTTCAACAAACACTTCAAGATCAAAGCAGCCCATGTGAGCACAAGGTTTAAAACGTCCAGCAATCTTCATCCTTGAACCACTCATCTAGAGAACGGAAGCACACAAAGGAATAATACAGTTAATATCGGTAAATGATTTTTGCAACACAAAAGTATGAAACCCGCCAAAAAAAAAAAAAAAATATATATATATATATATATACACATACATATATTTTTATGAAAATTGGGTGCGGGGTGCAACTTTCAAGGGAATTGAATTCCCACTCTAGCTTCAACCACCTTTCATAATTACAAATTTACACATTATTGAAGCCAATTCTTGTTACAATGTTCGCATGCACGTCAGTAAAACGAAACCCAAAACAACTATGCCAATAGTCAAGATGATGAGTTATCCGATACAAGCATTTATACTCACTTCAGTTTGACAACTAAAATGCAGCCATTGAAAACATCTAATCAATAGGGACACTGCCACTGCAGTAAAAATACTTCACCATCAGAATTGACATTCTCTGCCGGCACCTCGAGATTTTTGGGCTAAGGCAAGCTAATGAGAGAGTTAATATTTGCTAAGTGTGGGAACTATGTGCTGTATCATGTGCAGGAGGGTGGTTGATCATTTTATTTGGCGCTGTGAGATGGCTTCTAAGGTGTGGAACAATTTTTTTAGAAATTTGACATTTTAGCTAGACTGAGGGATTGCACAGGGATGATCATGGAGTAGCTTGTTTCTCCTCCCTTTGGTTAGAAGAGAAATTTTTATGGTGAGGATTGTGGAGGAGAGAAATAATAGAACCTTTAAAGGGGTTGAAAGGTCTTCGGGCAATGTTTGAGCCCTTACTAGATCATATTTTCTCTTAAAGCCTCTATTTCAAAGCTCTTTTGTATGCCCTTTGTGTTCTTTTATTCTATTCTCAAGGATAGCTTAGTTAAAAAAAGGGCCAAAGAATTCCAGTATAAATAGTTGATCATCAAATTTTAATACGTCAATCTTTAAAACCAGCCTTTAGCTTCCCTTCCCGTAATGTGCAAGTAATTTCATTTGTCCAATTCCAGTGAACCCATGCAAAGTGTATCAAAAAAAGAAAAAAATTCTATAAAGAATCGGGAAACATTTCTTCTCCCCTTCTCACAAATATTTCAAATGACAAGCATAACGATACAATATAGGAGGCAATGTCTTTTAGCTACCCTTCCCCTAATGTGCAAGTAATTTCATTTGTCCAATTCCAGTGAACGTGAACCCATGCAAAGTGTATCAAAAAAAGAAAAAGATTCTATAAAGAATTGAGAAACATTTCTTCTCCCCTTCTCACAAATATCTCAAATGACAAGCACAATGATACAATATAGGAGGTAATGTATTTCAGTAGATAGCATAAGACTTACAGGGCAGCGTAGATTAACCCCAAAAAAGTCTGCAACAACCTCCACGTCACTGTCACTATCAGCATTATCTGCAGTGTTCCCACCACCAATGCAACGGGAAACTCGTGCAAGCGCATCTTGAAAACGTTCACCATCAGACTCCTTGGGAATCATGCCCAGAATCTAGCAAGGAATAAACACATGTTACCGCCTACGAAGGCAGATTTTTTTTTTTTTTTTTGGAAACAGGGAAATCGGTCCTTTGCTCTACTACACTCAAGGTAACCACGCAAAATTAAGGCAGATATTTAACAATGATAGTTACCAAAAATGGTTACCTGTTGAACAGTACGTCGTTTCACAATTCGAACCCCTAAACAAAAAGTACGAGAATCACATCCAGTTAATGATATCTTATTTGTTCCATCTTTTGTGCATGGTGTGATCTGACGGGACAAGAGTCATAAAGATAGTTGTTAGTAAATATAATTGTTCCACTAGAATACACAAAATGCAATTTAGCATGAGAGAACTTACAATTGGGCCATCATCACGACCATTAACCCCCAGAAGTTGAGAGCCAGGCCTATTAATGGCACGAACAGCCAAACCTGTAAAACAATTAAAATTTTTTACTCAACACTTAATGAACTGTCCTACTGCATAGTAAAGATCCTCAATCATGATGCATAGTGAAACAATGACTTTATTGAGAATTAAATGTAGACCTGCTCTGTCATAAACTTTTATTTATAGGAAACGAAAATAATTTCATTGATATGTGAAAATGTACAAAGACCTATCGAAAAAAGTACGAGAAAGAAAAATGGGGAGGCCGATAACTGCATGTTGATACATGTATATATACAAAAAACATATATATTAACTCTTTCAGTATAGAATTTTTCACAAAGTCACCCCATAAAAAACATGAACATTAAAAATTTAAAATATTAATTCCAAATAAAAATCTAAGGTCCTAAGATAAAACTTACGGTAGCTAAATACATATTCATCCTCATCCACTCCTTCATTGGCGATAATTAGAGAGAACAAAAAAGTGGATTGCCGATTAGATTTAAATTGTTTTGACAAAAACTTGCCTCCTTATGGCTAAGGAGGCAAGCCCTCCTTATGGCTAAGGAGGCAAGCCCTCCTTAGGGGAGTATGTGGCACCATTTGGTGCCACAAATTTTTCCGCTTTTTTAAAAAATAGTATTGTTGAAATAAAAAATTTGTGGCACCAAATGGTGCCACATACTCCACTAAGGAGGGCTTGCCTCCTTAGCCATAAGGAGGCAAGTTTTTCTCAGCTGTCTTTTTTTATAAAACTTTGAAGTAATTGTTGATTGAATTGAAATTTTAACAACAAGTAATGTTTTACTTAACTTTTAAATAAATATAAAAATAAATAAATAAAAAAGCCCTCAAACATGCGACTTGGGTGCCTAAGGCCTTCATGAAAGGCGCGGCGCACGCCTTTCTATCCGCACCTCGTCGTCTTTCTAAGGCAAAACACCAACATTGAGCTTGGATCCATTTTGAATATGAGACACACCTTTTAGGGCTTTTTAACACACTTAACACACACCGTCTTGGGTTTGTCAGTTACACAATAGCTTATCTCTCGCTCTCGCGGTTGATAAAAATCCACGTCATCGTGCTCGACAGAGAAAACACAGGTCAAAGCTGCCCATGTTCGTTGAAGACGAAACAATGCAGTAGATGTCAGCATTGACGTGTCAACAGAGACAACAAATCGAGATGAAGAAGATGACAAGCAACGCGAGGCAATCAAAATGAGGTAGTCGCACGAGGTTCCATTTTGAAGAACTCAACATCGACTGTGTTGACACCAAGTCACGTTCACTGATTCACTATGTCGATGTAGTTAATGCACCAAACGAGATGGGGTATAAGATTTGGCGAAGGTAACGTGCGCCCAACCAGATGGAGGAGGCATGCATGACTAATAGAGAGGATAAAACACTATTGAACACTATTGAGTCGCCAGATCTGGAGGTGTGGATGCGCTAAACAAAAGAAGAAAAATATGTTGTTGAGGTGAAGTGTGCGTCAAATCCATTTTGGTGAAGATAAGGTTGGAGATTCTTGACCTTAAGAAAAGAAAAAGTTGGAGAATCGCAAAGTCAAGCAATTGAAGGAAGTATAAACAATTACTTGTGAAGTGAAGTGCTCACAAAACATCGGAGAGGAGAAAACGTTGGCACGCAGATTGGGTGAAGGAGATGATGAACAGAAAAGTATAAGAAGAAGTGCCGGTATCGAGGAGCCTTTCCTCCTCCCTGGCGCCGCCAATGCCGTAGGAGTGTGATGCCATAGGAGGAAAGAAAACTTAGTTGGCTAGCATTTTCTTTAGGAGTGTTTAAAGAGAGAGAAATGATAGTATGACATAAACTGCCAAATATGATAGATAAATACAGTTGCAAAATTGGTAATTATAGTTTGATGCTTAAAGGAACAAATTAATAGAATACCATTAATTTGTAAATCTGCATACTGAGGCCATTGCATCCTGAATGGAACCTTGTCATTCAAAAGCATACACCACGCCTAGCAAAAAAAACATCTTAGTTCAAAAATCAATCTCTTTACAGAGAAAGACATTCACCATATGGCACTAACCCACCTGAACATCGTATTCCTGTTTAGAAAGTAAGTCCTTATCGGCCCTTGTGAGTTGAAACGTTCTATCCACACTCTGCATGGGATTTGTACTACCAATTTGTACAAGTCATCATAAAAATATATACATAGAAAATCATTATATATATGATATCGAATATGAGTGAGTGTAACAGAACTCAAATAAAAGCGCTGGTGTACCACATGCATAATTCATACCATTTGAACTCGAGCAAGCAAATTGTATCCATGCATAAATAAGAACGGTTTTCTTTTTTCAGGAAATGAAAACTTTTCATTGATGTATGAAATAGGACAATAAAACAGTGTTTAGCGTTTCTTTTTCTTTTCAACAAGTGGGAATACAGAAGAACTCAAATCAGAAGTCAATAATGTGAACTCACCCATCTGTTGGAACGTTGGTGGATGTGGTTATCAGCTTTGCGGGAAACAGAGGATGTGCAACTGAAACCCAAAATCTACATTAAAAATGTAAGAAAATACATCATTAAAGAAGAAAACAAAACAAGATTAGTTAATTAACTCGTATTAGAAAATTGAAAGAATCGAATTTGGCACCACAAAGAATTAATTCAATGCTGGCATGCATCAAACAGAAATCAAGAGAGTTCTTATCCAACCATCTTTAAACCTATCTTTTAATTTAGATGATAGCAAAGGTTCTGAAACTCATCAAAGATGTTGTGTTGTAAGCAATGATGCCATTACGTCATTCCAAAAAGAAGAGGTTGATACTAAGGGTAGAGTAACCATCTTGGAATGGCCTAGTAGTCAAGAGGGCCTTAGGGAACTAGGAGAAGCGTTAATCCATGATGGCCGCCTACCTAGGAATTAATTTCCTAAGGTTTCCTTGACATCCAAATGTTGTAGGTCAGATGGTATGTTCTATGACAATAGTTGAGGTGCATGCAAGCTGGCCCGAGCAGTAACAGATATCAAAAAATACTTATGGTAGAGTGTAAAAGCTAGCTATTTACTCTTTTCAGTCACAAACCCAACATACATCTTTTTTTCCAGAAAAAGAAATAATTTCATTTACATATGATGAAACCCAACAGACATTCACATAGGAAGCACAAAATGAAGAAAATAATTATTGTGACTGATTAAAAACACATGCATACTTGACAACATAGTTCAACTGACAAATTGAGTATGTTAATTGTTAACAACCACAAGGCCTGTGGTTCGAGTCCCCAAACCCATTATACTAAAAACACACATGCATACTTCTATTCCGTACCCTCTAATTCCACAAATACGAATCCAAGACAAGAATCAATTGATTTTGAGTTGGAACCTCCCTCATGTTATCGAATTCAAATGAAAGACAAGGGTAGTAGATACGCACGGGTCAGCACGATTGAGTCGACAGAGCTCACAATAGAAGTGTTCTGGGTATGGTGGATTGCCTTCTGTAGGTTTCTCTGGAACTATAACACAACTAATGTGCTGCCAAACTTGACACCGTGGATCCTCACACTGCCAAAAAAATTTTTTCAAAAAAAAAGACAACGATAAAGGGAACCAAAATAAGAAACCATGAAAAACTTAGAAAGAAAAATGCACAAACCGAATGATTCAAGTTATACCTTAATCATCGATTCTGTTTGTAAAGCATTTCCACAAAGACATCGCACCTTTGTAACTAATTGCAAAGAATCCTCTGTTTCACCTTTAACCTGCACGTTACTGCTGTCTGAGACACCTTGACCCTTAGAAGCTAAATCCGTGGCCCCAGAAACCTGCATCTTTCTGTATAAGAAAATCATAAACATAAGAAGATAGAAAAAAGAAAAGTTGACGGCCGGGAATACATAAGGTATAAAAGAACGTGAAAAAGAAAACACTAGTTGAGATGATTACAAGAAACACTACAAGATATGGTATATTTATGAAACAGATATCTGTGAATCATTATTGAATTAAAATTTAAAGTTTGTAAACAAGAACTTTGAAGAAAAATATAACACCAGAAGACAAACCTATATGTGTCATCAACTAGTTTTGCCACTTGATCCTTTCTGACAGCATTTTTCTTTGCCCACATTTTTGAAACTGAGACAAACAATTGCAACAGATATTGGCTATACATAAGAGACAAGTTCACAGAGATAAAATAATGAAGTCAATAAACCAACCATCCCAATGCCAATTACCAGATGAAACCAAAGAAATGTTGGTTTAAATTAACCGAAACAAATCGAACTTGATACCTTAACATTTATATACAGAATCCTCAACCAACTGGGCTTTCCCTTAGTCCATCAACAAGGAAATGCAACATGACACAATCAAACATAAAAGCATTGCATATATTGTTGGACTTCAACATTTCCAGAAAAAAGAATTATTAAATAGAAGTCCAATATAAGGTTTCCTCATGTACCTAGAACCACTAGAGCTCAATTGTACAGCTTAAGTAAGATTATAAAGAAGAATATTATAAACATTTAAAAAATTTACCTTGTTCATCAGAAAGGATGGCTAGTATCCGCTCAACAAGGTCCTACAAAAGCATGCCAGACAACCATTTGAACACATCTCATATTTTATTTTTAACTTCTAAGTCATAAGGTAGAAATCAGAGAGAATATATATCAACGTGAAACACAACTTGATATGCACGAAGATCAAGCCAGATTATTATTATTTTTTTAGTTTTTGAAGGGCATTGGACCCCACAATTGCACTTTTAAAGAGAATAGGGAAGATATATATATATATATATATATATTATAATTGACAGTCAACAGGCAGTTCACCTGCTTCTTTCCTTGCTTTGAGAGACCTAGTTGAGTGAGAATATCCTTGAGCTCTTTTATTCGAAAATAAGCCAATTTATCCTATAAGTGAAAATGCAAAACCACAAGCAGAAGTCAAATCAGTAGCATTAAAATATCTTCACAAGATTCAGATTGATCTAATAAATCTGGAGCAAGGGAAAATATATACTCTGTCTAACCGAAGTTACAACCATTTACAAATTCCAGCAAGTCATTAAAACCAAATTTGGAGTTCCTTGAGGGGGTGATTGGATTTTGGAGTTTGGGAGAAGAGAGGAGAGGAAGAGGAAATGGAGAGGAAGTGGAGTGATTTGGAAGGATGAAGTATTTGTTTGGAAATTGATGTTTTGGAGAGGAGATGCTAAATTTTTTTTTTTTGGGGATTTGTGTTTTGAAAAGAGATGTTTTAATTTTATTATTATTATTATTTTCTGGAATTGGTGTTTAAGAGAGAAATTTTTTTATTTTATATTAATTTTTATAGGATTAAATATGTTTGATGGGATGTGAAGAAGAGTTGGGGAGAAGTTGAGAGAGGTTGTTATGTACAAAAAACAAACATAGGGTTGGATAATTTCCTCTCCTCACCTCTCCCAACCCCTAAATCCAATCACCCCCTGACTGATGAACAAGTTTAAACTTCAAAAGAAGATAAATCAGCAAATTTTTTTATTGAACAAGAAACAGCTTCTTATTGATGAAACGAGAAGGTATAAAAGTTCTATAGATACAAACTCCTAAGAGGTGTGAGAAAGCATAAGTACAAAGCAAGAAAAACAACCAACCGTAGGGAATCTAAAACAAAACAGAGCAAAAAATTCTTCCAAAAACTACATCTGTAGACAAAGAGAACAATCATACAAAAGATGAATCGAGAATCAGACTTCCACTCTTAAGAATTTTTTTGGAAGCTACACTAGGGTTAATGTTGAGAGCGTTTAGAGAGAGGGAGTTTTTAGAGAGTGGGAGCAAAACATCTAATTTGAAGAGACAAGTATGAACACTACACCATCATCATTTAAATAGTAAGTGATATTTTTTTAGAGAGAATAGTAGTAGTAAGTGATAATCAATTTGTGGATCCCTTGTAAACAAATATACGAGACAGCATAGAAAGACTTCATCAACTCTTGTTTTCAAAAAAAAAAAAAAAAGGAAAAAGACTTCATCCACTCTTAAGAATTTCATTATGAAATTTTTTATGGGTGGATAGATACAAAAAGCAAGACTCAATGTCTGACAATATAACGAATGGAGTAGATACATCCTTTTGGATGAATCATAGGATCATGGAAAATTCCCTCTCCTCCGCAAAATCCTTTTACAAAGGTGACCTCCCTTTGACCTTAAGAGCCCCACTTTATCTCCTTTTTATCAAATTCGAGAAGACTATCGAAAGAAGATAAAGTTCTTTAAATGGGAACTTGCGCATGGGGCTATAACCTCACACGACCAAAGGTGTTTGTCATACATGGCTTAACCACCACAATGGTGTATCTTATGTAAACAAAGGCTTAAAACATAGTCTCACATTCTCCTATTGTGTCAGTCTCACATTTTCCTATTGTGTCACTATGCTAAGAATTTTTGGAAATTCCTCTTTGCTAATTTCAACTGGCACATAGCCCTCTCGATGGAACCTAAATTGCTTCTTTCATAAACCATTGGTGAATTTTGTTCGTCCATTTGACAAGACAAGAGCGTAATAGACAAATCTTTCAAACAAAGAATCAATGCTCTATAATTCTTTTGATACTATAGTTCTTTTGGTTTAACAAATCTACAATCCAACCCTTAGAAGGCATCTCAGTGGTGGGTTCAGCTTAGTTGGATGCTTTGCAGGGAAAGCTTGCTTTAACGACTTCAAATAATCGTTGATGGTTATCAAAAATCCATTCCAACCCTTCTATCCTTCCCCGATCAAAAGAACAATCTTGTTCGTATGGCCATTGTCGTCGACTTATGCCACTTCAACTCTCTGTTTTGCTAGATTGTTTTTCGATCTAGAAGGTGGATTCTTTGATCCTTGTTTCAATGAAAAATTTATGTGTAGAGGAAGTTCGCAAAGACGGGACAAACATTCCTTAAACCATGGAATGAGGATTTTGTCAAGGATGAGGGAAAAAGGATTTTCCATTGCTTCGGTGTATCAGAAAGAAAAGTGGATACGCATGTCGGTGTGAAATGAAATGGTCCTTCAGTCCATCTTGAAGGAAAAGCGAGGGGCAACCATGGTGGATTCATATGAGGAAGGGGAGGGAGGGCGACAGGCGAGGGAAGGGAAGAAAAGAAAGGGGAGAGCATTTTTATTTATTTTTTCTCTCAAGCCTTATACCATTTACCAAAATATTGCATACCTTACTTTGATAGCGCCCTCTCTCTCTCTAAATTCTCTCAACAAAACCCTTAAACTCATCCTTCCTCCCCCTCTAGCGTGATTTCCTACTAGCACTAGAGGAGGTTAAATGTTTTGACCTTCCCGCTTGAGGCATTGCAACCTCCTTTTTCGTATCCTTTCCCCGACGTAAAAGAGCATGAAATCTTTTCTCAACCGGCAACAAACACAGATATGTGAAGTTCCTTCCTACACCCAAGGCATTTCTCCGAACAACTCAGATCCATTAAGCTTCCTCGCCGGTATCATCGACAAACGCCACTGAACAATGCCTCTAGTGATGGAGAAGATAAAGCACAAATTAGAGCTATTCAGAGACGTTGCAATCAAGAAGCATTTTTCGGGCATCTATCAATAGTTATTCCAGGTCTTTAAGAACCACCGAGCACCCATGGATGGACATGGCTTTAAACAAGTTGTCGTCGATCTGGTTCGTTGATAACTCTGATCTACCGCTTTTTGGCTCACGACATCACTTTCAAAAGTGCTCTTTTAGAACTCTAAATCTCGTGATTGGTTTGTTGTGTTCTAAATCGGACCGATTCCCAAAATTGGTTCGAACAGACCGGTTTGGTTATTTTTATTTATTTATTATTTTTTTTTGGGTCTCACTTTGTCTGTTTTTTCTTCTAGCTTGATGAGGCAGGGTTGTTAATGCCTCCTCAATCATTGGCGGAATATTAAAGACTAGGCGGATTATTGCCTCCTCAATCATTGGGTCTACATTACATTTAAATATATACATTTTTAATATATTGCCCCCAATTTTATTTTTAATATCCTTTTATAAACAAAGTCTTTCATTATTTTGGTTCCTACAATTTTTTTGGCCCCCCCCAATATTTAGAGTCTAGATCCGCCTCTATCTTCGATGACAATGATGGATGGTTGATCGTCGAACACATTGTGTGCGGTGAAAACTGTGTGGGTGGGAAAATACAACTTAACTTTCATTTTCGCGATTGACATTTTATTTCTATTCTACTGTGTGTTTATTGCTAGCTTCTCATCGACATCGTTGTAGACCGATTGTTGAACATGAGTCTTAGACAGTGTGCGGTAAACCGTGTGAGGCTGTTGAATTGACACGCCTATTCCCCGCAACATTCTCCATCTTTACCTTCTCTCGGCTAAAGAAGTGAATAGGGAAATACTCCTTCAATAGCTTTTGTGACTCACCCCATCCATTTCCGTGCTGTTTAGCAATGGACTCTAGGTCTTCTCCATACACCACCATCAGGCGACAACGCGGGACAATTCATGATCGTCCCCTTCTCTCTTTGTGTCGTATCATTTGGTTCCTCCACATGTGAGTTCTTCCTCTCGAATGTGTAGCTGATGATGAGATAATCCTTCGGATATGCAAGTCTCCCCTTTTAAGACTCAAAGTAGGAGGTTCAACTTCCTGAGACTCGGAGTTTTGTATTAACCATGTTATCTTATTGTAAAAATGGCATAGACCATGACCCATCTTGTAACACTTTCATCTTATCAATGAAACTGTTTTTGTTTCCTATCAAATTAAAAAAAATAATAATAATAAAAATATTGCATACTTTCCTCACTCACCCACAAACTCCCACATTATTTACTATTATGCCCTTATTCTAGATCCTATCATAATTATTCACTTCTTAACTTTTCAACCCTATAATGCATTGAAATATAAAATTACCTGAAAATATGATGGAGCTAACAGTTGTTTCTTGTTCAAAAAAGAATAAAAGTTAGATGGTATGGTACTACACTCTCTACTAGCAAATCAAACTACACACACACAAAAAAAAAAAAAATCCTGTTACACTTTAAATTTTCTTATAAAAAAGGTAAGTCCCACTAAATTCTGTGATCTCTTGTTGCAAAACTAAAAAAGGATGTCCTCTAATTGACAACATTTTATATTTGATAGTAAAAAACTAGTAGAGATGGAAGCTTTAAAACACAATCACTCAAATGGCTGGTCACTTGATTGAATTCAAGGGGAATTTAACAGTGTTCGGCAATCACAGTAAACATTCAGAGTGTATTAAGAAAAATGTAACAAACAAACTCTGAGTCAAACTTGTAATAAAACAACCTGTTCATCTCAAGCTAAAAGAGGAGAAAAAACCAAAGCTCGAGTATATATTTGCAGAGGAAAACTAAAGTAGAGCAACAAATCCCCCTATTAACATAGTACACACGGCATTTCACAAGTCAAAATCCAGATTAACCATACATTACAATAAGAAAATCCTAAAGCAAGCCAAGTAAGTAACAAGGCAAATGAGTAACCCCAAATAAAGAAAAAAATGCATTGAAACAATTCAAATTGAGGTAAAACCAGAAGTACCTTGCAATTAGCACCCAAGTCCATCCCTTCCAAGTAACAGCCAACAAAATCCCTAAAACGATTATTTTAATAGCAACCCTAGACACACCACGAACGCATGATGATCCTGAGAACTGCGATTGATCTAATCAAAAGAATCAAGAATAATTGATCCAACAAAGAAAAAAAAAAGGGAAAGCCAATTGAAGAGACGGCGTAAGAGAGCGATTGGAAATTTACCAGCAGGAAATTTGGATTTGTGGAAAGTGGAAGAAGAATTGAGAATTGAGATTGAGAAGCTGGGGTGGAGGCTGTGTGTTTTTGACCGAAACCCCAACCAGAACCAATCCCCCCGGACCTATCGCCGATTATCCATTCCGATTTTTGAACGCCGAACATGTCCGGGCTGCGATACCCTGTACTCGTGTCCTATTTTATCCTTGTTTATTTCAAGGCGGAGAAGACAGCGTATGTGATTTTGCCACGTCATCTGATGTTTCCCGCACACACAGAATCAGATCAAAGCTTTTTCAAGCCAAGGGAATACTTTACTTTTGAGGAGGTAGGGGCTCGTCCACCTTATGTTTACAAATTTCCTACATTCATTTCAACATAAAAATTTCTAATAATTCATTTAACTTTACCTTTTTTTTTTTACTCTAATAATTCTCATTTACTTCAATTATTATTATATAAATTATAAATTTATTCATAAATATCTAAATTAAAAGAAATAGACAAGATAGAAATAATACATTTTAACTTTCCTATTTTAATCCTAACAACTTTTTAAAAATATTTCATACATAAGAAAGTATATATATATTTTAACTTAATTATTTTCAATATCAATTACCATCCATTTTTGTAAGGTAATGTCACAAATGAGTTATGTTTTTGTTATCTTTTAACTTTTTGCTTAAATTATGACATTCATAAAATCTCTTTCTTTCTTTTATCATTCAGGAAAAGACTGTCTATCATCTTATTATGTGCTCTAAGAACATATTTTCAAATTTTAAAAGTTGTTTCCGCATTTGACATCAAACTCTTTGATATTATTTGGTATTGAGTTTAGTATGGTTTAGTTTTTCTGAAAATCTATTGATGAATTGTGTAAGCAAGGCACTGTGAGTGAGACCATGAGTTTATTTGAGGGGCTTAGACTTTATTCCTATTAAAAAAATAGGAGGGGTCAAAATAGCTCGATTGAGTCCAGTAGAACTCCCTTTCGTCCAAGTTATTGAAGAGGCCGTTTAATAATCCTTCACCCATATGAATATTCATGTCAACTCTAATTACTTGCTTATCTTTATTTTACAGTAGCCAAATTTTGAATAAATTCAATTAAAGTCTCCAGTTGTACAATATGAATCTCAATCTTAGCACCTAACCAATAGCTCATGGATTTTATATGAAAAGTTTATCACAAATCCATTGATTTTTAATGCTATTGGATCCCTCCAATTATGCCAACCCTACTGCATGCATAATGAAACATCAATTTTCTTTTTATACTAAACCAGTTTGTGTGTACATCCAGCAATCGTAACATTTGATTATCAAGATAATTAATAGGGTTTTATAAAATCTTAGATAAATGACCAAGATGGCTAAGCCTTTTACTAATTATCTTGACCTTTTTTTAAAAAATTTTATTTTTTATTTTTATCTGTGTCTGTTCGGGCCAACTTACGTATACCTTGACTAATGTCACAGAACATACCATCTGACCTTTCAACATTTGAATCTCAAGGAAACTCGTAGGAAATTAATTTTTAAATAGGTGACCACCATGAATTGAACTCATCACCTTGAGCACCCTAAGACCCTCTTTGACCACTAGATCACTCCATGATGGTTAATTATCTTGACCCTTATTGATTATACAAATTACTAAGTCAACCCATGGGTATGTATTCATTTTACTTCCACCATCTAAAACTTGAAGGATCTTTAAAATGCTTTCAAAGTTCCACCTATTTTCCTTCAAATGAAATAGCTCAATGGTACAGGTACCTGAAACAAAGTTCCACCTATTTTCCTGTACATGAAGTTGGTAGTCTATTTATACAAAATTTTTGTCATACAATCTATGAAACTTATTAACTGCATCTAAATCTCAGCCAGAAAATTTTTATGCATTGGACATTTCCTATCCATCTAGTCTCTGTTATATCAACCAACCTGATAATGAAGAGAAATGGAAGGCTAAAAGAATTGCACCTTGCCTGATATGACTATGGGAGGGTTGATTTCAACCAGAGTTGCTTTGCCCTCTGGAACCAACTGTGGTAATGTGTTGGCCTCTTTTGCTGCAACCCCTTCTTTTGTCCATATCGTCACATGGGGCCACTCATTTTTGGAAATCACTCTGTCATCCTCAATGCTGCCGAGGCGGGCTTCAAAGGCAGCCATTTTGTCCGAGAAAAGTAGGGCTGTCAACTCGACCGGAACTTCTTTGTTTTCAAAGATGCCGTAGTCAGCTACAGCTTTCACGCCATGGCTTCTCTTGTGTGCGAGCGTGACATGAACCATTCTGAGCGTGAAGTCCTTGAATTTGTCTTTAAGGAAGCCTTGAACATGGGGATTTTTCTTGCCCAGCTGTACAATTGTGGTGGAAAACGTAAGGATTCACATAGTGGTAATGAAACTACAGATAGATAATGCACGACAATTTAAATTTAAATGAGATTTTCACATATGGGATATAAAAGATAACGGAATTACATTTAAACAAGTGTGTGAGGTATTTGACTGTCACTATCCCCTCTCGAGAATTTTCTCAATCCTACGACCTAAGTTACCAAAATATTATCTTATCTTCTTCATTTTCCATTCTCTTTATTTATAACCAAGAAGCCTAACAAATAGAACATTCCTAATCGCATGTATGCTATGCTATATTTTTATTTATTATCTTTAATGAAAATATCAAACTTTCATTGAAAACCTTTAACCCAATGCTTTATTGCTACATATAAGATTAAGCAACTATACAGGAGACTTTAATAACGTGCAAGTCTGTTAGCAAACGAAAGAAAGTTTTTGAAGCTGTTACCAAACTAGGTATGAAAAATTTAATGTATTCTTTGTTGGCTGTTGAAATAATTTAAAACTCCGAAGTGAGAGGATTGCTAAGAATGTATAAAAAATAGGGCATTTACCCTCAGCACCACATTTTACCTCATATATTATATTTACAGCATAATTTTTAAAATAATTCATCTATAGTACATAATTTTCTATCACTGATAGAACTCAACCAGTGATAGTGTAATCGAGAGAGATATGACCAAATAGTCATATGTTTTATTAAAGAAAGGCAATGCCTTTTATATAGGAGTTACCATGGGGCTTGCGGGCCTAACAGACCTAAACCTATTAAAGCGATAAACCTATAAACAAATATACATTTTAATCTCTAACACT
>JBBMKA010000005.1:1822046-1846090 GCA_037833695.1 Sechiopsis laciniata
CCCCGGGAGGGGCGGTTCCCCGCGGGGACCCGGCCCTGTGGGGAAAATGGACACCTCTAATTAGGGATGATTTTAGTTCAGTTTTTGTTAGTTTTGTACCAAACCGATATCTTCGGTTTTCAAAAATTGGATTCGATCCAATGTCCAATAAAGTTAGAACCATTGGTTCGATTTTCAATTGGTTCGGTTCGGTTTTGGATCCAATCCAATGTCCAATTTTTTTAATATATAAAAAACAACATCTCTCATAAAAAAAACAATTTCTCGTAAACAATAATTTTTTTTATAGGTTGAAAGTATTTTTGAACTTATTGAAAATTATTTAAGGATGTTTTTTTTACTTGAAATAGGAGTGAAGTTAAAATTATTAAAGTACATTCGTTGGAAAATATATTGACATTTGAAGGATAAAAGAACATTCGCTATAAGAGATTAATCTTCAAGACCGGAGGAAATCTTCTAAATAATGGAAGGAAAATTACTTTATATGACTTATTGACAATATGTATTTCGATTTGGTTCGGTTTTTATTGGTTTTTTAAAACAAAAACAGGAATCGATCTAATACTTTCAGTTTTTTCAAATTACAAACTGGTATGTCCAACTTTGTGTTAAAAAACTGATCAGATTCACTAGATTGGATTGGTTCGGTTCACTTTTTTTGTTTTTCAATTTTTTGTTGCACCTCTAGTAACAATACAAAAAAGTTTGTAGTTGATTTTTTTTTCCAAGATATTTAATTACGAAATTGAGTGTTTGAGGCACTATTTAAAAATGTGTTAGATTGGGTTATTGTTGAATAAATTTTGAGATCTATCCTAATTCCATACCAAATTGAAAGCAATAAAAATGAAATTGAACAAAGATAAAGAAGGATAGCAAGGAGAAGAAATTAACACACCGATATAAAGTGGTTCAGACTAGTCTACTCAATTGTTCAAAATGTGAGTTGATCAAGATTGATCAAGCTCACTCATAATTACCATTGATGAATCAAGAGCTCTCTCAAATAGTGGATAGGGTTTCTCTCAAGGTTGAAGATAAATCCAATGAGCTTTATATACTAGCTAATCACACACCCTACATGTAGTTAGTTAACCCAACCCCACATTAACCCAAGTTCATTAAACTCACCATATAGATTAATTACAATTTGATGTGTAATTTATATTTAACAGTTATCATAACCCAACTTGTATTTATGCTACCAATAATGATTGATGGGTTATAAAATTTTTGCTATGATACCATTTTTTGTTGTAATAATCTCATGTTATAATATATGCTTCGAAACACATGTTATCCTAATGCATGTTATAATAAGGTGTAATACAATATGTTATTATAACCTTTCTACCATAATAATATCATCATTAACTCAAACATTACTCGAAACAAACATCTAAAATGTTTGACACGAGAGTAAGTGTTTATGATGATGCTTAATTAATTTGTAGGGATTATGCCTCCTTCATTACCATCATTATCTACCTTTCGAGTCTTGAGTTTGGCGATTGTGATGTCTTTTAGAAATGTGGATTTTACTTTCTAGACATACTTAAATTTGTGTTAAAGAAAATAAAATGAGATAATTTTAGGAAGAAATCATCCTTTTACAAAATGAAAACCCTCCTTTGATTTTTATTTTTTGGAAAATTCCTTTGAAATCTCTTCCATAGGCTTTTGCAAATCTTCGTATAATGATGTATTATCAATTAAATGTTTGAGCTCATATGATTTTATTTTTAGACTATTAAAATGTTTTTACATCAACCACCTTTCGTTGGCATGCTTAAACAACATATGATTTATAAAGTAAAGTGGCCATATAAGTCATTTTGTATTATTCTATTTTATTTAAAGGTATAGAAAGTGTGTATTTTAAGTTGATAGACACATGACTAGTTAAGAAATATTTCAGAGTAGTCTTCTATTTTTTTTAATATATAAATGAACTTTATAATGTAGACAAAAGAAAGTGTGATTGTTTTTCATAGATTTGATAAGATAATGTCCAAAATCATTCATACTAATATTGACTTTGATGTGATTTGCGAACACATTCTCCATTATGGACATTTCCTCTATGACTTAATTACGTTTGAAATCTTCTCACTTCATTCAAGAGTTCATTTGATAAAGTCAATGTTTTTTCTTTTTTATGAAATAAATGATAAGTTATTTTGTAAGTACTTTATTTCCCTTTTCCTTTTCACTGACTTCAATAACTCTTTTCTTTCTTTTTGAAACTAGACTTTAAGAAAGAAAGAGTAATAACTAATTTTTTTTTTTTAATAAATAGTTGATCATATATATAGATATATATAGATAGTTCAATTAGTTTTTGACATTCTTTACAATAAAAGAAATTTAAGAATAAAGTAGAATTTATGCAGTAAGACGTTATATTATTTAGTAATGTGTTAAATTATGAATAGAAGCCAAACAAAAATATGGATCAAGACATAAAGTGAATTCATGACCTTAATTTAGATTAAGACATAAAAGTGATCTCAAAACTAAACAGATCACGAGTTCAAGTTTACATCAATACAGCTATATATATAAAGATAAAACTTCAATGATCAACAAATATGGAAAACTATTCTTGATGTACCAAACACAAACAATGAAAACTCCAAAAATAAAAAAGTTATTAGTTTAGGCCAATACCTAGCGAAATGAATCCATAGGACAAACTCAACATGCAAAGAATAACATTTTGTTTACAATATCCATGATTTCAATGTTCAAATATCAGCTTGATACATTTGCATGTTGGAAAAAAAAAAGGCTAAAAATTACAAGAGACTAACATATGAAACTGACAAACTCCAGAATGCAATTCAACCATGTAGCTATCAATGCTCTTTTAATCATTAGAACAAAAACTGATTTCTGAAAAATGATATATAGACAAGATCAGCAACTACAATGGCAACCAAACTACATTAGTAGGATTCATTTCCATGGCATAAAATGATTATTTGCTAGGTACTGATATACCTTTAGTTTCCCCTCGTTAAAATTTATTTTCCTCGTCCCAGCTCCCCGCCTATTATACAATAAACTGAAGTTACGTGGCGTGCCAGCTAAGTGTAACAATCAGCCTGTGCATTTTCTATGGCATATTATAGGTCAAACAAGAGTATATAAGCAGAGCCATTGGTTAATCCCGCTGCAAATTTGCAGCACGTTAATATGCAGAGCAAACGTAATACTCATTCCTAAGCTCTAGAATAAGAAAGGAAGACCTCAAAAAACTGTCCCATCACCACTTGCCAAATAGCAGGACCCAAGTGGGTGGAACGGCATCGTAATCATGTACAAGCGAGATCCCAGTGTGTCGAAACTGCATTTTGCATCGCTACTTCGAAGTAGAGGAGCCACCTTTCGTACCTGCCAATATGCTAGAACTGGCGAGTGATTCTGAGTTGCTCGACTGGGTCTCAGAGGACGGTCTCATCCAAACCTTCACATGTCCTTCTCGGCATGCTGTGAGAATAGACTCTTGGGTAAATAATAAGCCAGACAAGGGTTCGGTGTGGACACGGTGAGCTACTACAGGAGAAAGTTTAGGAACATCCCTCATGCATGGAGCAGGTTGAAGAGTGCCTAATGGCATAATGCTATCCCAATGAGCTGACTGGCTTCCGGTGCTAAACGTCGGGGATCCACCGGGAGGGCACCGCCGAAGGGGAACAACAATCTCATCCATTGATAAGTCCCATAAGAGCAATTGCGTGTCCTGTTCAAAAGGCACATTGCTTCCAAATTATATTTGAGAGAGAGAGACTAGGACATGCAAATGAGAAAAAGATGAGGTCATCGAATAAAATTGAAAGAATTTACAAGGAGAAACAAAAAAAAAAGTTCTACTAATTAAAGAAACAAACTCCAATTCAAGAAGATCAAACAAAGCTCATTAGTTACAAAAAGGTAGAAAAATAGACTACCATAAAGATTGATTAAACCTAGCAACCTCTCCAACCTCCCACCCAAAGGAGAAAATGACACAAAATCAGTGCTTGGTTCTGCCAAGAAGTATTGATGTGGTAACCTTTTTTTTTTATAATAACCCAAGCTTCCATGATCTCTAGAAGTATAGTAAAAAGAAAGCAAATTGTGGATGAGATCATGGGAATGAAACTATAAAAAGTATTTTCATTAAAGACCATGACATTACTTTGCTTTTTTAACTTGAATGCAACCTCAATATTTCACTTCAGTTAGCTGATTGGTAAGCTCCATGTAATCATTCAATTAGTTTTTTGCTTGACATTTTGTTTTTACCAGATTCGACGAGAAGTAAAGGGGCATGCTGAAGGTATAGAAATTACCTGACCAACTGAACCAAACCGGTAAACAACATTATCCACCGTGTCATCGGAAGCTGGCGATGACCAATATGAATCAAAAGCCACACCACTGACCTAAAGTAAGAAGTCCACAGTATTCCAAGGCTTGAGACTAAAATCCAATAATCATCTTAACAAAGAATAAGGCTATAGCGTGACAATGCAATGCCTATAAGGTGACAAGATTTCTTGTTTGATTGCAAGTGGTGCACAATTTCTTTCAATATTTAAAACAGAAAGTACATCTCATAAATTGAGTCAAACATTAAAACATAATGTATAATACATATCTACATGGTTAGTTGAAATAATTAAATTTATCCAAACCAATCAACTTAAGCATTTAGGTTGATTAATGATTTGACGTTCCAAACTACAAGCTTAAGCTTTTGAGTTGATTGATGATTTAAATATAATGGCATAAATTTATTATTTATTTTTATTAGATAGGTTACTATTTTGCTCTTTCTTTTTATTTTTCAGGAGATCATGACAAAGAAGAGATTATCATCATCAAGGCATCAAACGAATTAATTTGCGTTTGTTCACCAAAGTAACAGAGAGAGAGATCATTGCAAGAGTCTTTTCATGGCTGATGGCCTTCCACTGATCAAAAGAGGCTCACTTGTCGCTATAGGGAAATACTAAACTTGCTTTATAAAATATACGAGCGGATATGTAAGTTCTTGACTAACTTCTTACCCATGAATTATGTCCCTCGCCCCATGCCACCACCTTCCTATCTTCCAGGCTCCATACCGTGACAAGATCGTCTTCACCACCAGTTAAAATATATTTTCCATCCCCACTGAGAAATAAAAGTAAAGGGTTATTAACAACCTTTTTTATCCTTTAGCAGATATATATAATATATTATATGCATCTCGAAGAAGAATGAGCAAAGATATACCTAATGCAACAAAAATATTCTCAAAAGTACCAGAATGCACATACCTCCATGTACAACATAGAAGAGCACCATAATAACTTTTGCCACCACATATCAACTGCTCTTTCAAATAGTCGAATACCCGTAAATATCCTACAAACAAAATCAGGAATTAGGATAAAAAAAAATTAAAATTCTGAATTAAAAAAAAGGTCAGTACATAAGAAGATACCATCTCTACCAACAGTAGCCAAATATACTCCATCGGTTGAGAAAGCAACGTTGTTGATTGAACCTTGGCAAATATGCCATCTAGCAATTGGATTACTCTGCCAAAAATTAAATAAATAAACACATAAAAGGGGCCATTTGATGCATCTAATTACAGGAAATGTCGATGAAGCCATATTATTAACTCCCAAGAAAGAAAAGGCAAAGCAGACATAAAATGCCAATATCAGGATGGGTTAAAAATTCATCTTGAAAATGGGAACAAGTTAGACAAAAAGTAGAAAAAGGAAGAAGGATGAAATTTATTGGAATTGGTACCTATCATACAAATTTTAAGATGTTCATTACTTTAACTATACATAGAAAATTGAAAAAACCGGATGACATGCCTTTTTTTGACAGTTCCTAACAGTCCATTATTTCTTTTATCATTCAAGAGCTTGGTTTATATAGTAAGAAAATTATACCTGAGACCATAGAATAGGAACATCTACATATAAGCTTAAAGTCAAACGAGAGGGAAGTTGCAAAACTGTTAACGAAAATGAACTCATGAATGAAATAGTATTCTTTGAAAATATCGTTGTCCAGTCTAGATACCAAGAAACTCCAATAAATAAAGAAAATAAATAAAGTGTAAGCAGCTAACAGATTCCTATTTACAATTAAACAAGTGATATTTATTACAAGCCAACCTCAGTACTTCCCCTAAAAAATGAAGCCCCATATGACTACACCATTCATCAAGTTTTTCTGGTCAGAAAAATAATAAAACCAGTACAATTTATCTGGCTACTTTTTCAATACAATTTCTAATCTTGAAGTAAAACATGCACATTCTTTGTCTTTTTTTTTTGTTTTTTTTTATATCCGTGACTATCCGAGCCAGTTTGCACGCACCTCGACTAATGTCACAGGACATACCGCCTGACCCTACAACATTTGGATGCCAAGGAAACCAGTAGGAAATTAATTCCTAGGTAGGTGGCCACCATGGATTGAACCCATCACTTTATACACCCCAAGACCCCTTTGATCAATTGAGTCACTCCATGATGGTTCACATTCTTTGTCAAGCCCTAAAATAATAACAACCCACCATCCAAACAACAAAGTAAGATGCAGAAATGAAAATTTTTAACCTGGCGATAATCAAATAACAGTGAATTCAATGCAAATGGAGAGGGATAAACATGGCGTTTCTGATCTAAAAGCTAAAACCAAAACAATTACATTTTTCAGGTTTCTGCAAATTAATTTTGATGTCCTAAGACAAGTTCGATTCCAGTAATCCCCAAGCATGGCAGAAGATTTTTTTTTTCAAGAACCAAGTGCAGCTTAAAAGTTAACACATTATATTAATGCATGTATATTACTGCTGAAATAATTTTGTTCAACTACCTTACTGGACCGAGCATGTGCAACTGAAAATTGAGTTTGATCCTTTATGACAGGGAAAGTAGAGTCAACATTGCCTTCCTTACTCTGAAAAATAAGTAATTGAGTATTTCAGTTTATCCTGTGGAACAAATAAATCAACAATGGCAGGAAGACATAGCTACATTTATCAAAACAAGCTTGCCTTTTCGTAGACATACAAATTTCCATCAGCATGAGCAACAACAAAAGCACCATTACTTTTTGGAATCCATGCAATGCTGGTACATCGACTGCCAAAAAATGAAACCAATATCAGTAATCACATACATAACCCAGAATCATCAAAGACAAACAAGAGAAGGGGATCAATATCTTACAAACCTTCTCCTAACTTATGAAACACTTAGCTAGGTAGATGCTAGATAAAATAAGACAAACTCACTTTTGCATCATCAGAAACAGATTCATACAGAGAAACTGCAAGGCATGATCATGATAAATACACCACATCCCCATATTAGTTATGCTTATGAGGGGGAACTTTTTTTTTTTTTTTTGATATCCGTGACTATCCGGGCCAACTTGCGTGCATCTCGACTAATGTCACGGGACTACCGCCTGACCCTACAACATTTGGATGTCAAGGAAACTCGTAGGAAATTAATTCCTAGGCAGGTGGCCACTATGGATTGAACCCATCACCTTATGCACCCCGAGGCCCTCTTTGACCACTTGAGCCACTTCATGATGGTTCTTATGGGGGGAACTTGTGGAGGAGGATGGGAATACTCAACAATATTGTGAACAACATTTTGTATCAAATTCCTAAAGCAGTTGTTATCATCAGAGTGATATACAAGCATAAGAGTTTTCTAACTGAACCATCAATCTTTGTTTATTTTTGTTTGACAAAAACCGAGCTTTCAAAGAGCAAATTTTACTATTAACAAAATCCTAGTTTTATTTTTAAAAACAATATAAAGAGTCACCAGCTCTTTCATTGAAAGAATCTGGCTAATGCACGAGACAATCAATATGAGAAATTCCATACAACTAATTTGATCTTTAGAAACTGAATGAGAAGTAGCTGTAGCTCACATAAACGAGGTGTAACTCCTAAGGTAAAATGGACAAGGATGTTCAGAAAATACCCATTTCACACTAAGAAATCAGACTATATAGTTGAAAAAGATGAAAATTTTAAGAAATATATATGTCTAGTGCTCTTGCCTGTTATTGACAGTGCCCTCTTTGTTGTAATGTTGGGCTCCAACAAGCTTCTTCCCAACATCTTGTAATTGCTGTCTTAAAGAAACCGAGTAGACTACAGTTTGCATAGAGTATGAGCAATTCAAACAAAGTTTCATTCAGAAACATCAAACACAAATCGTATATCGAAAAAAATAAAAAAACATGTTTACCATCTCCAGAATTCAATCCAATAAGTAGGTCATGACCATCCTTAGCTTCAGGATCAAACGCATGGCAGATAGGGTTTGAATTGCTAAAATGCAAGGACTTTATAGGATCCTAAAAAACCACCAAGACACCTTATAAACCAAACATATACACATTAATGAGTCAGAATAGCACAAATTCCATACTGTAATACGCTGGTTACCTTATCTGGTGAATTAAGGTCGCCAATGAAAATGGTATCTCCAACATTAAAAATCAAATAAGTTCCTTTACCATCGTAGTTGGGGTTGAGAATAGAGTGACTGCCATTTGAGCCAGCAAGTGAGCCACTCCTACTAGTTCCATTAACGGCTTTACCAGTTCCATTACCACCTGCAAAACCAATAGCTCGAACCCCATTTCCACCCCCAACCCCAAGTAACTTCGCAGCCGCATATCTCACTCCACTACTCGCACTCGAACTCGAACTCAAGCTCGGAGTTGGACCAGCCTGCGCAGGCTTGTCCTTGAGCTGAGCAAGAGTCGCCTAAAATTGGAATCGAAAACGCCCAAATTCAAGGAACAATAGGATAGATTGAACAATTCAAACATCGAATTAGAAAGTGAATCGAAAAATTGAAGTGAATAAGGAAAAGCACCTGAGAGACTGATTTGCCATGGGAAAAGGGGAGAAATCCAGGAGGATGAGTCTTCTCATAATGAAGCTTGTATCTACCTTCAGGGGTTTTAAAATAGGTTTTGAGACCTTGCGATTGTGAACTGGTATTCGTGGCCGAAGCTGACGACGACGACGTCGTCGTCGCCGCCGCGTTCGACACCAATCCAACACTATTGGTGTTGAAGCTACTGTTATAGCCGTTGTTCATCATCTTCATCGCCGAAATTTCATCCAACAAAACTCAATCATCAAATGAAAAGAACGGAGCACAAAATTAGAGACGAGCAAAGCAAGGTAACCCACAACCGTCGATTGCCAGTTGTGAGGCGAGAATTGAAGGGGTCTGCGGCGGAGATAGGGCTCCGGTGTCGGCGGGATAGAGAAGGGGGTTTGGGCGGTTTAGCGATCTACGGAGGAGGAAGAAGAGAGTGGGGAATGTAATGAAAATGGTTTTAGTTATTTTGGGTAATGGGGAGAAGGTGGACTTTTTTGGGGTATAAGAAATATAGTCTGCAGAATGAACGGCTGTGATGGGCCTGATCTGTGTCAGAACTGTCATCTGAGTTGGATGATATTTTAACCCGTTGATTTCGGGGGGAGTTTTGGTGAGCCGCTGGATGGATAGACTTCTTCTACTTGTTGACTCTTTTTTGGGGGGTGTTTCTGATTGTACGAGGATCCAACTTTCAGTCGGTTTGTAATTTGGATTTTCAAAATCGTTGCTTGTTGAAGGATGAGATTAGATTTGCATCAATTTGGTTATCCTGTTTATCAGTTTTCTCTTTGGATGGTAACTTTTCGATATGTAGTTTGAGGCCAATGTTGTTATAGAGGATATCTCTATGAGCCGGTTTTTTTTTTTTTTTTTTTAAATAATAATAATAATATTAATAAATAAATAAAAATTAAGAAGTTAGGTTGTAATGTTAGATTTTTTTAATTTTATTTTTCTAAAATTTATATTACAATAATTAGGATAAGAGATTTGTACCTATGACGCTTATGATCATGTTGCATACTCATATAGTTGAGTTACTGCTCAATCTTTGTTTTTTAAAAAGGATTAAGGGTATTAATATGATATGAATATGAGAATTTTAACATCCAAATTTGAAAAAGAATGGATAATTACATGCAAATTAACTTTTATATATATATTATAAATAGGTAATTCAAAAAAGGAAGAGATTATTTGAAACCTCTCTTTAAATATTGTTGGATAAAAAAAATATATAACTTAGTCTAAAAATTAAGTTCCAATTTTATAAAATGTCATTTAATGTTTTATATATCAACTAAATTTTGCTCAAATCTATCACTTCTCATTTAATTTTTCACTCACAATTGGTTGAAAATTTTCGGCTAATAAAAAATTTCCACGTCATATGTAAACTAATGACAAAATTTAATTAAAATTTTGAAACTAACTATAAATCCATAACTGTCCCAAAGTAAATCAGACCAAAAGTTTGTTTATTTAGAATTCAGACCTAAATTAAACTAGGTCCAAGTTCATATATTAAGCCTAAAATTCTATGAGGCCTAATCCCGATGGTATGCTCAGAAGCTCATTAAGCTTAAAAGGGGTGAAGGCCACAAGAACTCGGCTCTCCCTCATTTGCAAGAAGATCTCGACGGAAGTTAAGAATTCAATTGAAAACCTAAGTTGAAGACTAATAGATTTCAAAGCATCAAGTCAGAAAGAATTAAGAGCATTCAACAGTCGCTTCAGAATTTATAACATTCAACGACAATGCCTTCAACAAATCAATCATCTCTTCATCTACGCGCTAACGACAAAAGCTTCAATAAATCGATCATCTCTTCGCCTACAAGTAAAGATTCAATCATTTTCAGTATGAGAACAAGCTTGCGAGCCCTCAGACCAACATATTCAAATTCTACATTATGAGATAAATAATTAGAAATAGTAACACACACATACATTTAAAATCAATAAAATTTATATTTTATTTATATTTGGCAGGAAAAGTTTCAAAGGAAGACTCACTTTTAACAAATTGATGATCCCATTTTTCGATGTATTTGATTTTATTCTCCTTATCAAGTGTCTGGTTTGATTTTACTTGCATGGCTAAGTTTTAAATATAATTTTAATTTTAATTAATTTATTTATTTTGAAGTACATACACATAATTGAGTATGGCAATAAATATAAGCTCAATTTTTTTTGAAAGTTGTTACCATTTTCTCCATAGTCAAACAAAAGATAAATATGTAGATTGGGAAAATAGGTGTGCACTTAATGTTTATCATTTCATTTCTTAGCACTTCATTAAAGGTTTGCCATACATATATATATATATATATATAAATATAGTGTAAGTTGGCGAATGAGAATTACAAATACCAATTCTAAGAATCGAACCTGTAACCGTGTAGTGGAAATGGATTAATACCAAACTAAATAACAGATGACTAATTATATTTGGCACTCCACTTCATTTTATTTTGAGATGTATTTTAGAGGAATTAACGGTCGAGAATCAAACCTTGAAAGCCAATAAAAGTAGTTGTTGTGGACACCTAAAAACTAAATCTCCCACCCCAATTTTTGTAATTTAAAATAATAAAAATAAAAAATAAAAAATCAAACCTTGGGATAGAAATTACCTAAACCTTTTAAATTTGGTGTATTTTTTTCAATGGTAATTTATCCCTTAGTCCTAACATAATTCGGTTAATTAAGACATATATTTTTATTAAAAAAAAATTGAATCCTCAAACTTCATATGTTATTGCACTCCAAAAGAAATTTATAATTTATGATTAATTATTAGAACAAATTTACTTTTAATTTATGTTTTCATTTAATTATTATTGTATTCAGTTTTCTTTTTTTCATGCCCAACTTCTCTTATAGAGATTTGCTTTAGTTTAATAACTATTGAGGTAAAGATTCAAACTAATGACATCATAATTATAAATAGATTTATACTAGTTGAGTTTTCTTTTTTTTTTTGGTCTTAATTCTTATTAAATTTAAATGCATTATTCATTAGAATATAAGCGATGTCTTGGATTTTGTCCTATACAGTTTCCCTTCTTATTCTTTTCTGATCATGTGTGGGTTTCAAACACTTGTGGGCTTGGCCTTGTAATTGGGCTTTGATTGCAAGCCCATTTATTAGTCTTTAGCCCATTTAAAAAGTTGGATCACACAAAATTCGAAGAAAAATAGAGTAAAGGTCTAATTTTTATAAATTTATTAACGTCTAATTTATTTTAAAATTTAAATAAAAAATCATGGAGGAGAGATAATAATTTTATTTCCATTATACCTATTTTAGGCATGATTTTTTTTTTTTTTAAATAATGCACACAACCCCTGATTTAAAGAATAAATTACAATTTTTTTAATAGATTCCCCAATGTATAATTTTCATTTATACCAAATCCGAATGTTGAATTGCCTATACAGGAAAATATACGGATTTGTAAATGCTACATGGCAAATTCACAATTTTGAGTAATTGAATAATACATTCTTCTTTACTTCATTACTTGCTTTTCCTTCATCTCTTTCTCAACAACTCACCTCTCCGTTGCTTGAACCTTTTTTTAAAATTTCTCATTTTGGGGTTTTGGGGATTTAATTTTAAGTTATTATGAATTTATCTACTCTAATTCTAATCCCTTAGCGTTGTTATTTTAATGTTTTAGATTGATGGTTTTTCTTTTCGAAGAGTGGTTTCTTTTTTTTTTTTTAATAGGAATATTGGGTTTTTAAATTAATTCGTAGAATTCAAGTTTTTCAATGAGAAGAATCAATTCAAAGATGAAGTATGTGTATGATTTTTTGGTGTAGTTGATAGGGAATTTTTTTTATTCGATTTATAGTTAGTAAGAGTTTTGAACTATGGATGGTGATTATATGCACGTTAATGACGACAAAGAGAAAGTTATTGATTTTGTGGCTGCTAGAGAAATTGGAGATTCCGGCAATGAATTTCAGCGAATCAAATGCATTATATGTATGAGTATGAACACCACAAAAATATGACATAATTTTATAACCTTAATCGGAGACAGACGCATTGTGTGGCATGTGTACTCAACATTCAATTTTTTCAATATACTTTTTTTTAACTATATTTTTATACTATTAATTTAGGTGCATGTGCATGCATATATGATCAATTTTTATTTATTTTTAAAAGTAAAATTTTTAATTTTTGAAAACATTCATTTCAAATTTGAATCAGGTCAAAAGATGCTTTCTATGTTTTTGCCACTTTCAAATTTCAATATTTTTTTGCATGGGTTGTTACAAAAAATTATATTTAATGATTTTTTTTTTTGAAAAAATATACCTGAATTAGAATTATAGTTGTCAAAAATATTTTCTTTAATTATTAATTTAATTTCAAAAATTAAATTTAGACATTGATTTAAAGTCTAAAAAAAACTAGACATTTTGTTAATATGTTTGTTTCCTAATTTTTGATATTTACCTAGTTGTCCCAAATTGCAAACCAATAATTGGATCGACCGTGTACTTTTTTTTTAACTAGAACTAATAATAATGGTGGATACATATTTTTTCATTTTCAAAACTAGGGGTATATAAAAAAACCGACAACCAAAACCACCTGGACTATTCAACCCAAAACGTAAGGGTTGTGTTGGTTTATGATTTTATAGTTTTTGTTATGTTGGATTAGTTTTTAGGTTGACTAATTTTTTGGTAGTTCAACCAACTCAACTTGAACTAAAGATATTATATATATTATGTATGTGTATGTAAGATAAATTAGTAAGATAGATTCTTAACACACTTGTAAGCATTCTAAAAAAATGAATATGTACTAATAAAATAGGTAATAAGTTGGAGTATAGTATCATGCATTTTTTTAGAAATATTTTATGAGCCCATAAGTTGAATCTTATAGAGAAAAAAGAGACTAACATAAACCCGAGAACCCAACACTATTGTGGTTGAATTGGGTTGCACTAATGCATAGGGTTGGGCAGGTTTGAGAATTGACCAATCCGAAAAGTTGAGTTTGTCCAAATAATTTATTCAACCCTACCCAAACCCGGACCATATATACCCCTACATAAAACTTGTTTTAAATGCAAAGAAGATGTCAACTGGAATCATATATCCATTCCTTGGCTTCGTCCATCAAATTCTGGTAACATTGATGCCCTTATATGGACCCTTGGTGATCATGAGTTTTTTTTTTTTTTTTTTTTTTGTCAAGTCTCTTAGATTGGCTCTTTGCAATAGCATAAACTCAAATGACAGTTTAAATGGCAAATTTTGGAAACCTAAAATCCCAAAAAGAAGATTAAAGTTTTTCTCTGGGTTGCTTTTAATAAGGGGATCAACACTGCCGACTTTTAATACAAAGAAGAAATCTCAACAAATTTGAATTAGAATTAGATCGGTAGTTATTGTCGGGATATAGAAAAAAAATACAAATTCTAAGATTTTGAGAGACCAACCTTTGTATAAAATATAACAAATTTCAAAATTTGGGGTCACCATTTTATTGCATATTATAAATACATAGAATTACCTAAAAAAAGGACCAATTTCAAAATTTGGGAACTATGGCCCTAGCCTCTTTACAGGCCACTGAATTTGATAAATCCCATAAATAATCATTTGGTTTATATAATCCTCATACAATAGTAGGTACTATCTATAAAAGTTAAATCATTCTAAAAATAAATGTATAAAAGTTTTATCAAACCTGACTAAATTTTAACATTTAAAAGTACAAAAATTAAATTATTAACTTTAATAAAATCATAAGGATCAAACATATATAACTTGTTGTAAAAAAAAAAACATATATAACTTAACTTGAAATTCAATAAATAAATAAATAAATATATATGTATATATGTATATAATAACGCAACCTGAATTTTAAATATTTAAGGAAAAAACAGTGTAAACACTCAAATTTAAACTTTAAATCTAAAAAATCTAATAAATATTACTTACAAATGGTCACTGATGTCACAACCTCTTGATTAATAAGCGTACACTAATGTCATCCAACTACTGCTTTTGTTAGTGGTTAGAACTTCATTTAGATTTTAAGAACCTTTATAAAAATTATATAATTAAAAAAAAAAACTCATAAATTTAAGTAGTATTTTTATAAATTTAATTTTAAAAAACCTCGAGACTAGACCTGCCATTTAGCCTAACTTTAAAAATATTACTCATCATAACAATTACTATTGATTTAAAAGCAAATGAATCAAAGCTTCAAGCAATCTTCCTTAAACTTGGATATCCATGAAGGTTGCATGGGTTTATAGGCTCTGCATGGCCCAACAAGCTCTATTTTTTACAAGCTAATTTATATGCCGGTGAATATTAATATTATTATTAAAAAAAAAAAAACAGTCTCCAACAAGAAACATATGCATGGTAACTTCTAAAATAGGAAATGTCTGGTCGTTGGTCTTTTGTTTTTATTGCTTCAAACAAAATAGCTTCAAATGAGGTTATCCAACCAACTGTGTTCATATCATATCCTAATTATATTATTAATTTAATTTATATTACATGTCTCTTCCCCCAAACTCCATGCAATATTTATTATTTGTATATATTTATTAAACTTACCCCAAACACTAAAACGACTCGTCAACTGATACGAACGCATTTTTCCACTATTTTTTTCCTCACCAAAAACCGAACTAATGTGACAAAGACAAACTAGTCCAACAACTCTTTCTTTGTAGAAAGGTTAAATTTTGATAAATTTCTTTATTTTCTTTCATTATTATTATTATTATTATTAGTCATTTTTCAACTTTATGTTGGGTCTAGTTTTAATTTAATTTCGTCAAAAGAAGTAAGATTTTTGTGATATTATGTACGATCGAAGTAAGATTTTTGTGATATTATGTACGATCTTATAATAATGAGATTACGACATTCTAATTCGAATCATCTTTCTCAAATAAAAAAGAGTTTTAATTTAATTTTACCTTACAATTTTTTTTTTTTTTTTTTTTTTTTTTGGAGTACTTTTAACTCTATTTTTTAAAGGTAGTCATCAAAAAGCACTTAAATTCAAGAAGCTATTAAATAGGAGATATTAAAACACTTTTTAAAGTTTAAAGATAAAGTGCACATAAAGTTACAGAATTTAAGAATTAAACTTTTAATTTTTTTTTTTTTTTTTTTTTAATGTTTGGCAATTATGTAATTGTATATTGAAATATATTTTATCAACTATACCAAAAATACTAACATCAACATGAGCATAGCCAAATTATTGAACTCGAAGAAACTATACGAAAAAAAAAAAACCTACATTCAAATGATCCTTAAAATGTGATTATAACTTTTACCTAACTACGATGTTATAATAGAAAATAAATCATTAAAGAAAAAGAAAAATAATCAGATGCATATTCGTGTGCATCTTTGGTCCACATTATCATTAAATTCGTTTATGGCTATGAAAGAGAAAAGTATAAAATTAGCAATAATTGATTTTGACTTCGAGCAATGATTAATTTTATTGGAATCCAACCACTTATTTGAACTACAAACATTCTTCCAACTATAAATGAAGTAAAAAATTAGCAATAAAAATGAATAGAAACTAAGAATATAGAAACCATCATGGAATGGTTTAAGTGATCAAAGAGGATCTACGAATGTTAAGTGATGAATTCAATTCATAGTGGCCAAATTCATTTCTTATGAATTTTCTTGACATCAAAAGATTATAGGGTCAGTTGGAAAAATATTGCTCCAAAGAAGGAATCTAATGGTGTTGAGATTAAGCAAAATGCCCTTGACTTATTCTACGTATGTTAGATGGAAGGTTTATTTCAAATGGAGCGATGTAGTATTGTGAATCTAATCTTTACAAGAACTTTAATGTTCCTTGGAGGGGTTTTTGTATCCACATTTTTAGTGTACGTTTCTCCATACACCTTTAATTTATAAAGTGTCTTTTGAGAAAAAAAAAATGATTAGAAGCATGGAGTTCAATCATCTTGACTATAATGTTACTAGTTAAAATATATATTGTCAATCAAAATGGTAGAGTTTTCACATCATTTCATATATTAACTCTTAAAAAAAGCACGAGACTTAATTTAACACACATATAGATACATATTTGATTATTATATGTATAAAAAAGGAAAAAGAATTCAATCTCTATGCATGTTACAGGTAGGACCTTATTGAAAGAGTTTAGTTGAAGAGCCTAAAGGACAGCAAGTTCTAATATTGATTATCTTGGACACCACTCTAAGTTGTTCTAACAACCTGGCTGGCCCTCCCTCTTAGAGTGCATATAATGTCTATATCAAAATTAAGTGTGTGTTTCCCTCTTATCTCTCTCTCTCTTACCTTATTGACCAACCAAAAAAATTTAACTTTTTCCACTATAAATACATTTACCACAATCCTCACAAAGCACATCAAAATCATTCACCAAATTCCCAACACTTTTTTTTTTTTTTTGAAAGGACAAATTCCCAACACTTAAGCCAAAGGAAAAAGAGAAAAGAAAGAAGAAATGGGTGTTTCTAATCACAAATTCTTCTTTTTTTGTTTCATTTTGTCATGTGTTGTTCCTAAGTTGGTTTTTGCAAGCAAAATCAGGCATTACAAGTTTGAAGTATATATATTATTTATCTCTCTTTAATTTGAGTGTTTTGTTTTTTTTTTCCATTCTTTCAATAGTAATTAATAACCATATGAAAATGTCTAATATTTGGATGTGTTTTTTTTTTTTTCAGATTAAGTTGCAAAATGTGACACGTTTATGCCATACAAAGAGCATGGTGACAGTCAATGGCAAGTTTCCTGGACCTCGCATTGTTGCTAGAGAAGGCGATCGTCTTTTAATCAAAGTGGTGAATCATGTTTCTAATAACATGTCCATTCATTGGTATAATTTTATATCTAATTTTCATGTTTATAAATATTGTAAGTTCTTTGCCTCTTTCTTATATAAAATCTTCAACATACCTATCAACATGAGACCTTTTTATGTTGTATTAGATTATTAGAAAATGTAGACATCCATCTTAAAATCAATTGGTAATAAGAGACATAGTCCACATATCTTCAAATTGCTATGAGGTCTTCACTCTTCGAATCCCAATTTAATTTTATTAGACCGAATATCCATTTGGGTTTAATGAGTTTTGATAGCATATTAGATAGTGTATATATCTATCTCAAAACCAATTAGTGATAAAAGGAGTAGTCCACCTATCTTATAAATTTTTATGAGATCTCTACTCTTTCTGATGTGAGATCCTAACATAGATAATATGAAGTTTGAGATGAAACTCTATGTAAATCATTATAGAGTAATCTAGTGGTCGGAGGGTTTTGAGAAACTAAAAAGTGATGGGTTAAATCTATGGTGGACACCCACCTGATCTCTACAAATTTCCTTGACATCCAGACATTAGTTTGGATGTGCACAAGTTGGTCTGAACAGTCATGAATAAAAAAAATGAAACCCTATGTATTATCTAATATAGTATTAGAATTCAATTTAAGCAAAAGAAATCATAATCCGATTGAAGTATTGATGAACTTAAATGGGTATCATCTTAAAATGGTATGTTTAGAATCACACATAGAGACTTCACATACTTTATTGGTTTTGAGTTACTACTACTATTTTCAATTCATTTTGTGATGAAATTGCATGTTTATCTAATATTGTGTAAGAAAAAAACAATAACTTACTAGAAGCTATATTTATGTGAGTTTAGGCATGGAATAAGGCAGCTAAGATCAGGGTGGGCTGATGGACCAGCATATATAACTCAATGTCCAATTCAAACTGGCCAAACTTATGTGTATAATTACACAATTATTGGCCAAAGAGGAACTCTGTTTTGGCATGCCCACATTTCTTGGCTAAGAGCAACAGTGTATGGACCTATAATCATCCTTCCCAAACATGGAGTTCCTTACCCATTTGCCAAGCCCTACAAAGAGATGCCAATCATCTTCGGTAACGTTCTTAGTTATTATCAATTAGTTTTGAGATAAAACGCCGTCTCTAAGAAAGGAAAATACTCGGAAATAGAAGTCACATATATTGAATTTTTATCTAAACTCATTAAACTCAAATGTAGTTGAATATTTTTTAATAGGGGAGTGGTGGAATGCAGACACTGAAGCTGTTGTTAGTCAAGCCACACAAACAGGTGGAGGTCCAAATGTATCTGATGCCTATACTATGAATGGTCTTCCAGGACCTTTTTATAATTGCTCAACAAAAGGTATGATAAATAAATATCGAACTTACGTGATCCAGTAACTTTTTCGTTTTTGTTTCTTATTTTTTGTTTTTTTACTAAAAAAATAGAACATAACACATAACCGTTTCTTTAAAACTTATGGGACTGCTTCTATTTTTCTAAATTAACATGCTATCATGTAACTTAGATCCTTTTGGCTTTTGTATGCTTCTCGTTTACTTGTATGATATTTTCGTATCTTTTCCAAAAACAAAATGTTAGATAACAATTTCTTGTTTCTTAACCTTTATAAAAAAAAATATATTGGATAATCATTTTATTAATTTTTATTTTTATTTGATAATCATTTATTAATTAATTCGTTCTTCCCTCAAATTCAACATAAAAATGTAAAAGTATTATTATAACAAAATTAGTCTTTATAATTTTTTTTTTTAAAATTAAATTAGTCTTTATAATTAAATACCCAACATTCCTATACTAATATTTTGCATTTTTATAAGTCGTAAAAACAAAATTTTGAGAGAAAAAAAAAAAAAAAACAATTTTGTTGTTCCCAAAATTTCTACAACATGCATGAATATCTACCTAACATATTTCAATTTTCTCAAAAATTGAAAATTACATCCTAAACTTCCTAATTTTATTTCTCAAATGAATAACATTTTGATTATTCAAATATTTATGCAGATACATTAAAGTTGAAAGTAAAGCCAGGAAAAACATATCTCCTACGTCTAATAAACGCAGCATTAAACGACGAATTATTCTTCAGCATAGCAAATCACTCTCTAACAATCGTAGACGTAGACGCCGTTTACGTAAAACCCTTCAAAACAAACACACTTTTAATCTCACCAGGACAAACCTCAAACGTCCTCCTCCAAACAAAACCCCATTTCCCGAACGCCTCCTTTTACATGCTCGCCCGACCCTACGCAACCGGCCAAGGAACATTCGACAACTCCACCGTCGCCGCCATCCTCGAATACCAAACACCACCACATCGTCCAAAACGGACTCCACTCCAGCTCTACAAACCAACTCTCCCAGCTCTAAACGACACATCATTTGCCACGAATTTCACCAACCAACTTAGAAGCTTAGCGAACTCCCAATTTCCCGCCAATGTTCCCCGAAACGTCGACAAGAATTTCTTCTTCACCGTCGGGCTCGGGACCAGTCCTTGTAATGATAAGAATCAGACATGTCAGGGGCCTAATGGGGCTAGGTTTTCTGCTTCTATTAATAATGTTTCTTTTGTTATGCCAAGTTTTGCCCTTCTTCAAGCTCACTATTTTGGGCAGTCTAAAGGGGTTTATAGTCCTTTTTTTCCTAATCAGCCTTTGATTCCTTTTAATTACACTGGTACCCCTCCTAATAATACTTTGGTTGGGAATGGAACTAAGGTTGTGGTTTTGCCTTTTAATTCAAGTGTGGAGTTGATTATGCAAGATACAAGTATTCTTGGTGCTGAGAGCCATCCTCTTCATTTGCATGGCTTTAATTTCTTTGTTGTTGGTCAAGGATTTGGGAATTTTAATTCTAGTAAAGACCCTTTGAAATTTAACCTTGTTGACCCTGTTGAAAGGAATACTGTTGGTGTTCCTCCCGGCGGCTGGGTCGCTATTCGCTTTCTCGCTGATAATCCAGGTTCGTAAAGTTTCAATTGACTTAGTACTCTAAAAGTTTAAGTTGATAGGTTACGATATATTATTGATGTTTAATTATCTAAGATTGGAGGTGCAATATTTGAAATAATAAGACTTCATTTGATGATAATAAATTTTTTTAAGGAGATATATTTTGATAAGGAGTTGTAGCTAAGATACATATAATTACATTTTAAAGAGATTAAAAAAAAAAAAAAAAAAGCTCTCCCATTTTTTTCTTACCATAGAATTCAGATTTCTTAAGAAAAACTTTGAATTATTAACAAAACTTCAAAACTAAAAATAAGTTGTTAGAAAACTATTTTTAAAATTTTCAAAACTTAATTAGGTTGAATTTAAAAAACACAAGAAAAAAAGGTGGTTAATAAAGCAAAGATATCGATAAGTTAGTATTAGATATAGCTTAAGATTTCATCTTAAAATCAATTGATAATGAGAGAGTAGTCATCTATCTTTAAGGTTTCTAAGATATCTTCATTTTTTCTATAATTCTTAATAAAATTAGTCGAGCTTAAATTTAAGAAATCAAGTAGTTAATAAATATGCCTAAACATTTAAACAAAATTGAAACATAGTATATATACATAAATGATGGTCATTGTGTATAGTTTAGTCTAAACATAACACACACAACATATTTTAAATATTTACTTGATATAAGTAATTAGATTTTAAAATTTAATTATGTCTTTATTATTATTATTATTTATTTTTTTTTTTTTTGGATATATAGGAGTATGGTTTATGCATTGTCACTTAGAGGTGCACACAAGCTGGGGTTTGAAGATGGCTTGGTTGGTATTGGATGGAAAGCTCCCAAATCAAAAGGTCCTGCCTCCACCAGCAGATCTTCCTAAATGTTGAGACCAATTATCAAGATTCCTTGCTTTTGTTTTTGTTCTGTTTTTGTCTCTGTTGGGTTTTCATATGTTTTTTTGTTTTGTTTTGGAAAATTATGTTTTTTTTTTAAATTATTGTTTTGCCCTTGTCAATATATATCAGGCTGAAATGTGTGAAAGGAAGAGTGTAATAGCAATTGTCTTTTTGCTGTGATGTACTAAAATGGAAATAATGTTGATTCTTTGTTCATTAACAAAGCCAAATTTGACTTGACATACGAGTTTGAAAGAAAAATCCAGAGAAAGAAAAATCTAAACTATATATTGCAGCAAATTATACTATTTTGATTGCTACAACAAAATCAAATATTTATAAACAATAATAATTTTGTTATAGCCATACGTAAACCCTAGAAACTAACACACTACATCGAACTTGCAAAATTCGCATGAAAAAACCAAGTAAAGAAACGGAAAAAGAAATAATTAATCGATTTTTGTAGTGATTTGATCAAATAGAGATCTACATTCACTTTTATCCCTATTAAATTTGTAACTACAATAGAGAATGATCTCTCTATTATTCTTTTTTTTTTTTCTTCTCAAGCAAAAACCCCAATGATAAAATACAATCACACAACTGCTTTTCTTTTTTTCCTCTTAAGCCTCAAAAAACAACCACACAATATTTTAAGTTTTTCACACATAGTGATTATGTTGGTTTCCTCTAAAATAATAGGATACAAAAACTTATTTACAATTAAGGCACATGCTTAAATCCACTCACACGTGCTGATCAAAGGGAATGGAAATGTTGCAGCAAAACTAAAATTGATTTCTTACCAAAATTTATATAGACTTCATAAATCGAGACTTTCCAACTAACCTCATGGATTCCCATCCACTTTAGAAAAGCCCATGGAGATCGTGGGCTTTAATCTAAGCCCAATATCTTAGCTCGAGCGGGTCCAAAAGAAGCCCAATTCGAATCTGACCCAACAAGAGTGAAACTTCTGTTCAAATGCAACACTAGAATTTTAAGTGATACTCATCTAGATTTCACTATTATTTCTGAAGACATTATTTTAAATATTTTTTGGTGTGAAAGATCTAGTTTATTTGTTTTTTAAAGGAAATCTAGTTTATTTAAAAATAGATAAATATGATAATACTTAATACTTAATATGAAAGATTATAATTGTATTTTTTTTTTTCAAAAGTGAATATTTGGATAAATTTATGTTTATTTTGACCATTTTCACTAGACATAATACTTGACGTCTTGATCATAAAATATTTGGATATCAAAAAGTTCTATAAAAAAAATAATATAATGTTTAGATAAGTGACCGAATTCATATTATTTTAAGACTATTTTAATAACTAGGCTATCTATGATGACGGTCGTAGGTAACACATAATTTTTTTAACCTATATAAAGTATTCAAAAAATAAAATCTGAAAAGAATTTCAATTATAAAAATGGTTACAAAATCATCTGATCAAGATCCAAATAAAAATCATTGTGAGTAAAACATTCATAAGAGTTGGTCCCAATTCACAATCATTACAATTCATAAATAATGACATTACCTCTGAATTCTGCAGAAAACTTATTGCTTAAGTTTGTGGCAAACAAAACAACACAATTTTCTTTAAAAATAATATAGAATATATTAATAAAAAAAAAAAAAATTAAAAAAACACATATATAAGTGAAAGTAAAGAAATGATAGCCAGCTTTCAAATTTCTGATTTCACAAGCAATCTATCTGCTCTTACATCTCATCTCATAATTTCTCCATTGTTTTCATGAAAGATAAAAGAGGGTGATCTTCAGATGTTTAATTTGTAACTATGACTATTTATCTGTTCAATAATTGAGTTTAATAGCTCTTTTTTAATATATAAAAATTTCAAAATTAATTTGGACAAAAATGTTGACCAAATTATTACTCTATTAAAAAAAAAAAGAACTCTTAATGAGATGGTAAGAATAACTTGAGATTCATTCACAAGAACGCACTATAAACGAGTTATCCAAACATCCTTATCATTAATTATTTTGAAAATAATTTTAAAACAAACTTTTTATTTTGATTAATTGAAAATAATTTTTATAATGAGATATGACAAATGAAAACAAGTTTGAACTGTCTTTTTTAAGCTTGTATTCTAAACAAAATAGAAAATATTAAGGTTAAAATACTATTTTGGTCCCTGAACTATGCATTTTATTCCATTTTAGTCCCTCAACTTTCAAAAGTTCAAATTTAGTCCCTCGACTTCTACAAAAGCTCAAAATTCGTCCCTGCCGTTCATGTAGCGTTTAAATTTCCGTTAAATTGATGT
>JBBMKA010000005.1:1846190-1864768 GCA_037833695.1 Sechiopsis laciniata
TTAACAGCAGCCTAACGCCCTATAGACGGCAGGGACGAATTTTGAACTTTCTGAAAAGTTGAGGGACTAAATTTAGACTTTTAAAAGTTGGGGGATCAAAATGGAACAAAGTGCATAGTTCAGGGACTAAAATAGTATTTTAACCAAATATTAATAATAATCGGAAAGCTGGTTTTCTTTTGTTTTGTCGGTAAGGAATAAAATAGATCAATGGAACTTTTTTTTCTTTTGGGAAAAAAATCCAAATGCCATTGTTTTTTTTTTGACAGGAATCCAAATGCCACTGTTTTTTGTGGACATAAATTTAAATTTAATTTGATGACTATAAAAGTTATGGATTGAAATGTTAATAAAGAAAAAAAAAAAAAAACAATGATATCAAATGTAAAATAAAGTAATGATCCTTTTTTCATAAAAAATAATTAAACTCTACGAAATGTATTCAATCCTATTTGGCTTGTTTTAGTTTAGCCTTAACTAAAAAATTTCAATTCTTCAACCTTTTCATTTTGTTGGAAGAAAATATTCATTATCAATTTTAAAATGCTTAAGATCTATAATTAAAGTATATATCTTATTTTTTCTTGATAACTAAAAAAAATAAAAAGTTATAATATTCCAAACTTTTTATTTATAAGTTTTCAAAAAAAAAAAAAAAAAATTATAATAATTTTTAAATTTTTATTTTTTTGAATTCTACAAAAAATGGAGACTTGAATCCATAACCTCTAAGTATTGAACGTACACTAATATGATTGAGCTAGTGCTTTGATAGATAATAATTTTTAAAATAAGATTAGACTTCATATCATTTTTTTAATGATAGTATCTTTCTCCAAAAATAGTATTAGACTTCAAATCATTCTTTTGTTATTTATATCTCCATTAGGTTCGAGATTCATTTGTGACATTAATGTGTAGATATATCTTCCGTGTTTTTATTATTTCAATGTCTTTCGATGTGTGACTTAAGGATAGACATGGTTACTTCAAGTTCGAGATTCATTGTAACATTAATTTGTAGATATTTAAGAAGAAAAAAAATTACATCACCATCAATAAAGAACATAAAAAATAGAATATAAGAATTGCCCATATCTGTAAAAAAAAAAAAGTTACATGCTAATATTAAAAAAAAAAAAATCTGGACATTTCAAAAGTTTTTTACTATCTTTCCAATTTCAATATCTTTTAATTATTAGAATATTATCCAAAATTCCAATTGAAGGCAATCCCAAAAGAGGATAACTAAAAAGTTCCAAAACAAAAAATGAACTTAACTCATTGATACATGTACAATTAAACAAGAGGTTGTAGGTTAGATTCCTAAATAATGAGATATTAGATTAGACTCAACAAGAAAAAAATACCAACTTATAAAATTGATTTAATTTAGAAATGGAAGAAAATCCATCAAATTTACAAAAATAAATATAATAAAAAACATACTATTCCACAACTACATCCATCCTCCCTTCAAACTTTGCATAAAAAGCCCCCTTGGCTCCTTCCTCTTCACCATTTAAAAAAAAAACCAATCAAATTTATTTTGCTCAATTTCCCATTACTCTGTTTTATTTTTTTATTTTTGGGTGAAAACTTGAGAGAAGGATCATGAATAGCTTCATTTCATACATAATCTTCTTCCTCTTCTTGTTTGTTGGTGAGAGTTTAGGGCAGTCGCCCGCGGAGGCTCCCGGGCCACCGCCGCCGATGAATATCACAAAAATACTGGAAAAGGCTGGCCAGTTCACTGTTCTGATAAGGCTTTTGAAGAGCACTCAAGTGGCTAACCAAATCAACACTCAGCTTAATGACTCCAATTCTGAACTCACCCTTTTTGCTCCAACTGATAATGCATTTTCCAACCTCCAATCTGGTAGACTATTAGCATTCTTTGTTTATTTTTGTTTTTGTTTTTGTTTTTTTAAAAAAAAACAATGCTAATTTGAGTTCAAAACGGTTTAATAAAAAAAAAAGTAGAGAATTTAACATTATTCTTGGTTTTCTTTACTTAAAAGTGGTTTTGAATTTCTTTTTGGTTAAACTCCAAGTTAAAAATATTTTGCAAGTGACTAACAAAAACAGTAGCTGCTCACTAATGGAGAACTTAAGAAAAAAAAAAAAGAAAAAAAAGAAGTTATTTGAAGTGTTTGTTGACAAATTAGCATTTTTTTGTTTTTTTTTTACATTGTTCGGAAAGTACTTTTATTTTACTCTATAATTATTAGGAGATCAAACATTCCAACAGACTTTTTTTTTCTTCTTTTCTTTTTTCTGAATCATTCCAATAGAAATTTGGAAATATATAATTATTAGAGAATATAAGGTTCTACTTCAAAACTAATTAATAATGAAGGAAAGTAATTCATATTTTTTTTATAAATGTTTATAGGACTCTCCACTTTTTGGGACGATTGTGAGATCCTAATAATAATACAATATAGTTTTGTGGATAAAATATTTATTCTCTATCTTCAAGATCCATGGTTAAAAATACCTGACTAAACAAAATACCTATTTTATATTCAATTAAAAATAAATAACAAAATAGTTTTAAAGAATAATTTCAAAGACAACACTTCACATATATGTATATTAGACATAAGTTCTTATAAATTTTGTTTTCCTTAAAATGGCTTCATATTTAAATAAAAAGAAGTGGAGTTCTAGTCTTATCATAGATGATTTAATAACCAAAAGATTATAATTTCGAATTCTTCACTTTCAATTGTTGTTGAATTAAAAAATGAATATAATATCCATTCTTAATATATATGTACCAATAAGCTTAACTTCAAAGTTATCATCCTTACAAAAATCTTCAAATTGAAAGCAAATCAAATGAAATTACAACTCCCCAATCAAAATGATAGTTTAACCTATTTATTATACATGTACTAAATATATACAATTAGTTAATGTAATGAAATAAGTGATTAACACAAAAAAAAAACAGGCACATTAAACTCCCTGAACGACCAAGAAAAGGTAGAGCTTCTCCAATTCCACATGATCCCAACATTCCTGTCTCTGTCAAACTTCCAAACAGTGAGCAATCCTCTTAGAACTCAGGCCGGCGATGCCTATGAGTTCCCTCTCAACGTCACCACCTCCGGCAACTCCGTCAACGTCTCCTCCGGCCTCGTCAACACCTCCATCTCTGGCACCGTCTACACCGACAACCAGCTCGCCATCTACCAGCTCGACTCCGTCCTCAAGCCCATGGGCGTCTTCCAGCCCCGCCCCCCTCCCCCAGCCCCTGCCCCCGAGAAGTCCAAGAAGAAGGCCAGTGCCATTTCTGACACCCCCAAGGATTCTGCTGATGACAACTCGGCTGCGGTCGCTCTCACCGGGATGTCGGTCCTCTCCGCTGTTGCTGCTGCAGTCGCTGGGATGTTGGTGTGGATAAATTCTTGATTCAGTTAAGTTTGCTGGGTGTTCTATTCGGAGATGTTTTATGATCTGTTTGTTTGCATTGGTTTTATTCTTGTATTATAAATTGGTGTTTGTTTCTGCTGTTGTTTTGTTTTAGGGAATTCTTGTTTATGTTTTTTCTTCTTCTAAAGTTTGTGTTAAATTTATTTGAAGAGAATATTTTCTCATGTTATGAAAAAAGTGTATAATACTTTTATGTTAAAAAGATTTTTCTATAATTATTAGTAATTACTTTCTTTGTTTTTTTAGTTCTAGCTTCTTTTCACTTTTTTTTTTAAAAGTTCAATCATATAATTGGGCGTAGAATTTAAACCTATGACTAATTCAACTAGATTTATTGTGAATATAGATATACATTATTAACGTTTGATTTATTTCTCCCACCATTATAGAGGTATTTCTCAAAACTCTATTAGTTCTTACTTAAAAAAATTAGCCATAATTTTTCTTTATTTAGCTAAATCTTACATGTATCTTACTCTTGTAAACACTATAAATTGTGTGCAAGCATTTGGAAACAGACGAAAATCAATAAGAGTTATTCTTTTTTTTTATTCTCTCTATTATGTTCTTTCATTTCTTTTTTGTGTTCGTTTTTCGTTCATATTTACATGACAAGATTAAGATTTTTTTTTTTTTTCCCTTGAGAAAACAAATGTGAGAGGAAGATAAAAGTTGGTGAGTTGTCTATCAAATTAGCTTTGAATTGACTAACTTTGAGAGTTCAAAATATCCCGAATGAATAATATATTGATATTTCAAAATGAAATATTTGTGCCACCAATATGGCCAAACTTCAGCCACCCATTTTCTCTTTTTTTTTTTCAAAATTAAAAATAAAATGAATGGCTCAAAATTGGTCACATTAGTGGCTGCATGCTGCCATGACTCATACAAATATTTCTCTTTTTTCATGAAAATTTGAGTTGGTTTATATACTATTTTTATGGGACAGCTTTCTAATCCTATAATATACTTGATTGTAAGGAAATCCGTAAAAATCTATTCTTAAATAAGTAAATCATGAATGGAAGTACTAATCTATTAATTTTCTAAAACTTTTTGACCATGAAATAGTCCAATTAATTAATATCTTGAAATGATAATGCATTATGTTCAAGTTTAATTTTCAAATTAGTTGGAAAATCCAATCAATTCTTGTTGATATATATATATATAGCTACCAAACTATGTCTAATCAGTGTAGATTTTGAAAGCTAAACTATATCACCAATAAATAGTTTATTGAAAACTTTACACCAAATGCACATGTTCATGTTTTTCAAATTATTAGTTGAAATATCTAATTCCACTGAATGCACATGTTCATGTTTCTCAAATTATTTGTGAAGACACAAAAAAGTAATTTGAAAACAACATTATGACAATTGATACACACACTCCTTTAAATTTTGAACTTGATCAATTCCGCCCACTTAATTGCAGTTACCAAATTGTTATAATAAGCTATGCCATTATAATTCCAAACTCATATTGCATTTAGGCTGAATTTTCTGATATAGCTGAGATCTCGATTTTTAATATGTATTTATAACTAAATGATGGAGTGAGGACTCTTTTTTCTTTTTTTTTTTTTTTTTGTCTTTTTGCACATATGATTAATAAAGTGAAAATATCATGTATATTTTTAAAATAAAGAAGATTAAAAAGATAATAATAATAAAAAGGAGAAAAAGGTGGTGAAAGTTAGCTAAAGGGTGAGATAGTTTTTAGTGTGAGAGAAGAAAATGTGTGTTAATTTGATGGTGATTAGGCACTTAAACGAAATTAGGGTGCAATAATAGAGAAGATGGCTTGTTCAATCAGAAGTTAATAAGTTATTATAAAAATTGCCAAAAAGAGGAAAAGCTTAAACGTGGGAGTCTCGTGTGATGGAAGTAAAATGATTTGAATGTTAAAACTTACCTACCAACCAAAAAGGAAATATAAACAATTCCAACTTAAAATTCAGAGTTTTTATACCCACTTTTTTTAGGCTGGTAAATTTCAATAATTACTTCTCATTTGCAAGGGTAGAAGCAATAATGGACTTTTTTTTATAAAAAAAAAAAATTCAAAATATTGTATTTTAAAATTGAGTGAGGTCTAGGAACAAAATGACCCCAAATGGCATGTTGCCCTTTGAAGATACGACATTTTCTAGGATAAACATGTCTTTTTAATAGAAATAAGCTAAGTAGATAATGTGACCAGGTCGAAATTAATAGATGCAAAATCCGAATCCTACATTTTAGATATGAGGCATTACTAAAGTGTAAAAATAGATACAATAATTAATGATTTCTTATTAATAAGAAAATCTCATAATCAAGCTTTAGGAGATCACTCAATTCAATTTTTTTTTAATAATATTCGAGAAAATAGTACTATAGGAGAGCAATTCAATCTCACTCAACTCATATTTAAAATTTTTAGGTCTGGTTAATTTTTTTTTTTTTCCCTGTTTATTTTGATTTAATGGAAAAGTTATAGATAGTAGAGCAATGACTACAAAAACATGAGAAATTAAAAGATTAACATAAAACTCCACGTTTAATTTTTGGCTGATCTTAAGTATTGTAATTAACTCTAATTGCAAATCATGCAAGTAAAAGATAGACACTAAAGAGTTTAAGAAGTGAATGAGAAATGACACAGTTCTCATTAAAGTGATCATGAAGATGTGCTATTTAAGCACTTTTGTGAACAAAGATAATTACAGCAGAGGAGTTATGACAATATAAGCATCTTTAAGTTTGTATTAACTTAAGCTAACTAATTAAGACAAGTACTACATTTAATGAGTACATTTTGAAGAGCAACCAAATTGGAGGCATATGAACTCAAATGGACATTTCGAGCTCTTGTAACCAAGTCACACAAATGATGAACCTTGAGATTCTAACATTTAAGAGAAGGATCGTTGTGGGATGAGGTGAGAGAACGGGACCAAGAACTTATATGAACGATTGGCGATTTTCGATTCAATTCAAGTTGAACCAAGTTAAAACATATCTAAGCTAAGAAACGAACTGAAATTCGATTCTTCTATAAAATTAATCCAACCTAACGAAAAAAGCTAACCTAATTCAAATTTTACAATTTGAGTTGAATAAATTAATACCCTAAACTTAAAGGGGCTATTGAACTTTACAAGAATAATCTTAATCTAATTTTCTAATAGCTAAAAGAGATAAAGGAGAATTATTCGTTTGAATTTAATGGATTATTAATATCATATTTCAAAATATAAGATATCAATTCAATATTAATTGATAATAAATTAAGTAGTTTTTTTATCTTATATATTAAAAAGTCTTTTTATCTTTCGAACATAGGATAATTTATTTAAAAATTAACACTTCAACATATGCCATACAATGATTTTTTAGTCTAAGCTATCAAGACATGATATTGATTGTGGCCAACTTTTCCTTGTTCGTTTTATTGTGTTTGTTTTACATTTTAGAGGTAGTGTTTTGAAAAACCTCTAATTTAAGAGGTAGAGTTTCTTGCCTATAGAGTATTTGATTTAAAAGATTGATATTATAAATAACCTTGAAAATATTTTTAATTTCTCATCATTATCACATATACATATTCTATGTTCATTCCTTCTAAATTTGTAAAGAAAGAAAATTAAAAAATCATAAACTCAATGTCGTACAAGTTTAAAAAGTTCGAGATGCACGGTTTGAATTAATCTCCTTCCTTAAACATCCTCGAGCTTCTAAGCGACATCGTTTCATTCAACTCTATCGAAGGAAAAGTCTTTGTGGACAATGTCAATTGCATGTTGAGTGCGGGTTCGTGGCTGTTGAACCGAGTCAACTTGAGCTGAACCCGGTTCAACGGGATCTCTGTCATAGCCTCCCATCTCGACATGGGGTTGTGAGGAAGACGAAACGTCGACATGAGGGGAGGGTGAAATTGAATCATCGTCCCAACGGTCGGTCTCGAATGGCGACCTTCTCACTGGCGATGTGTGGAAGCTGTCGACTTCGTTCTTGTAGTAGCGGAGAAGGTGGACCGGTGACATGTGGTGAGTCGGAGTGGTTGGTCGGCTTGACATCGGGGTGATGGAACCACGGTTGTGCTTGATGTGCTTCCGAGCCGAGTGGTACCAGTTGTGAAGAGCTGCTGCCACCCTCTCATTGAATATGGTTGGTTTCATTGTTGAACCCATCTGAGTACATAAAAATCCATATTCAGTATTTTTTTTTTTTATGTTGATTACTTTTATACTTTTATACTTGAATCAAACCCCAACATGTTAAAAGTTTCATTAAAAATCCAAACCTTAAAAAACTGTAATTTTAACCATTTAAGTTTTTGAAAATATGTATTCTAACTTCTTGTCTAAATTTAAGAAAGTATAAATTCAATTTATAGAGATTTAAAGAATGTGTGTAATGAAGTATCTACTAATTTTGTTAACCTTCAAATATTATTGGCGAGGCGATTGTTTAGAACCCTCACATATATTAAAAAAACACTCAAACTTCCTATATAAACATAGTGTAATTTGTTAAGACATTATCCTGTTGATTAAGAAATTAAAGACTTAAAATGTCTTCCCAGGTTGTGCAACTCAGAAACAATGAAAAATGCGTTTATTTAATTAAAATTTAAAGGCAAAAATAGAATTTATATAATTCAAAAGGGTATTTGAAAAAAACCAAAATTACCTGAGTGACGAGTGCATAGAGAGGTAGAGTGACATAACTGCAGAGGATTTGTACAGCCACCCTGGACATTCATAATAATATGAGACCAATCACGGTTAAGATTTATTAATTAAAATTAACAAAGAAGAAAAAAAAAACCACGAAAAATGAAGGGGATATTTCATTTAACTTATTTTTAAAATTAATGAAGGAATATTGTTTATCATACGAAAATAAACACGTGAAATTAGTATATGTAAACTTACCCCATTGAAATTCTGATCACCACATCCTCTATATGCTCATGGAAACAAGATTTCAATCCGAACTCATACTGAAATTAAAAAAAAAAAAAAAAATCACCCATGATTTAACTAGCTATCTAAATATCTATATACAATACTAAATTACAAATAATAGAAACAATTAAAAATTTGTGTAATGAAGAATTTGATTTATTTTAATGTCATAATCAAATATACATAGTTCAAGGCAGTTGAACTATGTCCATGTAATTAACTCTTGATTATTTTTTACATATAAAAAAATTAAAAATAGTTCAAACATAAAAGCAAGTTAAAATATTATTTTAATTTAAATAGAGTATTTGTTTTCAACAACAACTTTTTTATAGTCTATTTTAATTATAAAACTTTTTAAAAAATATTTCATTCATAATAAAATTTTGGACATCTTTTTCATATTCCAATTTTGTCCTTCACCATATTTAGATTGAAGACCATCGGTTGAACTGATTGAGTATCGTAACTGCACTTACTAAACATTATCGGTTGCATCGATTGAAGTCGATCACATCTATGCATATTTTCAGATTTTCACCATGCTCATTTTCATTTTTTGCTATGCACGAATATTTTCTTAAAAAATAGTTGAAAGTTTTCTCTTAGGAAAGATTTCATAGTAATCTTTATTTTAAAAATTTTAATAAATGTTAAAAAACATGTCCACATTTCATACTTTCTTACACTATAATGAGTATTAAAAATGAACTAATTAAAAATCATCTTAGGAACCAAATCAGTGAATAAAGCAAAAAGAAATATTAATTGGAGTGAATAAGAATAATTAAGGGTAGGTAGAGGTTACCCAAGTCCAAGCAAAGAAGGCGACTTGAAAGGCATTTTGAAAGAGAACAAAGTTGATGAGATAAAGAACGAGGCGGGGCCGATTGAACCAGAACAGGTCATCTCCCGGCTCCACAACCGGCACTCCTTTCACCACTTCTCCTCGCTCTTGTATTCTCACTGCCATTTTTGTAATTATCACTTGCAATTTCGTCCCAACCAGCAAAAGAATCTGCACAGCACACAATTTTAGTTTTTTCTATATTCAAATTTCTAATGTTGCTCATTCAAAACAGATCAAGTTTCTTACGATTAGTGGGATGAATGGTAGCCATAGATATGCCCTCCAACCTGTTCCACACCAAAGGATCCCCAATCAACACTATTTTACATTATATCATAACCCATTAAGTCCAAACGGATATTCGGTCCAATAAAAATGAAATTGAGATCCGATTTTAGATTGGTGAGTCCAAAAGAGATACCATTTTGAAGGGACATGTTGAGAATCCCCCCACGTGGACTATTCCTCTTATCACCAATTGGTTTTGAGATAAATGTCCACACTATTTCATAATATTAGAGCTTAATTTCAAGTCTCATTCCTATTTAGTTAAAAATACTAAGGTTTGTTTCTCAAAAAAAAAAAAAAAAAAAAAAAACTTACGTTTGGTTCCTAAACTATTAAATGTAGATTACTGAGTTTACATTGATACGACTGAGCTACTATTCATGTTGGCTTATGATAAAATAAAGTTAATATAATCAAAATGAATAATTTTAGGGTAAAATATCATTTTGGTTCATGAACTTTGAGATTCCTTCTATCTCTAAATTTTCAAAAGTTTAATTTTGGTCCTTATATTTAAAAAAAAAAACTTAAAATTGATGTCTATTGTAAATTTAAAGTTAATATTAATCAAAATTTATTCAATAATATATCAATCATTTTAATACAATTAAAGACATTTGTGAACATATTTCTAAAATTTTTAGAAGAAAATTGTAATTTTTTTTTTTTTTAAAAAAAACATGGAACGAGTTTTGACATTTAAGGAACAAAATGATATTTTAATCATAATTTTAATGTAAGCGAGTGAAAAATGTGAAGATATTTTTTTAATTTGTAAGAAAAGACAGTAAATTATTTTTAAAAAAAATTAACAAAAAAATTTCACGAGAACATATTTTTAGTGTTTTTTAAAAGTTTATATGAACTAAAATTTGACAATTTGAAGTTAGAACCAAAATCGAATGACATTTTATTTTTTAAATTACAACAATGGAAGGTGGGAGATTCGTGTCCAAAATCTTTTAATATTTAAATAAATACTAATGTCGTTTAAGAACTTGACAAATTGAATCACACTTTATCCTTATATTTAACACTCTATTTTTTATCCACTTGTGTACGGTTAGTCTGTTAATTGCAAAGTTTTTTTTTTTTTTTTTTTAATTTTATAAAAAAGTTGATGATTGATATTATATTGTTGGCTCTTACCATGAGTATTTGAGAGGAGAAATAGAACAGCTAAGAACCAGATTGGTGGGCTGCAAAATTAACCAAAAAAGAAATTGAGTTAATTGATTTTTTTTTTTTTTACTTAATCGTAATATAAATTAGTAATAAGGTATGAACTAATAACATTTTCAAGGTTTATAGCTCGATCTCCATTCGATATATCAATTTAAACCATATTCATAATAATATAATCAAATACTAAAGAATTAATTTTGCAACTAACCTAATTCCTACGACAACTTTGAAGTCCTCTTCAAGAGAGCGATTAATGTATTTTTGAAAGTCAAATTGCGTATGGCTTTGTGGTGCCAAATGTGCCTGTAATTAAACCAAAAATAAATAACACCAAATTTTCAATGGTTGTATAAAGTCAAAATGGCATGGTAACACATTAATTGGTTGGATCATTATTTTAAAATCAAGCTAAAAAAAAGAAAAAGGAAACTAACCATTATAAACCCATGTCTTAAGGTCAAATAATCAACTCTGGGAACTGATCTTACGAACTGTCTGAAGAAACAAACCTGTTAAGCCATTGAAACCCAATTAATTTTAATTTTCAAACAAAAGCCAAACATTTTTCTTAAAATAAAATTGAAAAAAAATTTAAATATGGGTTATGAATAATTTTTAAAAATGTCAAAATTTCTAAAAAAGCTCAAATATAACAAAAATTTATTCAATTATCGTTAAAATTTGAAAGAACCTTTAAGTTAATGATTTTAATCAAGTGAAACGGATTGAATACAAAAATTAAAATATATTGTTAACTATAAAATATTTTTAAAAAATTACCAAAATTAAAATATATATCCTAAAATTTGAACATACAATAAATTTTCAATAAAATATATATCTAATTATTTTTTTGAATTATTTTGTGATCTGGATCAAGATCAAGAAGTCTGTAGCTGATCAGCTGTCGTAGAAATTAATTATATATTTTCTAAATTAAATAATACGAATTATTTTTGTATGCATCTAATCTGTCCACAAAAAGTCAAATGTAATGTCACAAATAGGGGATGTTTGGTTGGCGAAAGTCCTTATCCCAAAGTGGCTTATTTTGACCGTTATATCATAGTTTTTACATGGTTGGACACATTTTTCTTCAAATAAATATGTTTTTTTTTTAATATATTTAAAATTTAGTAAACGTTTCTTCATATATTTTTGTAAGAAAATATTTAATCAGCATACTAATTCAAATAAATGAATTTTCAATAATAACAATAACTCATTTAAGATCAAAAGATTATATATTCAAATCTTCAACTATAATTATTGTAGAATTTTTATAAAAAAAAAAAAAACAAATAAATAATTTGAAAAGATAAATATATATATATATATTTTTTGGTTAAAATATCTATGAAAAACATTAGTATTAGTAATTAAAATAGATTGTGTGAACAATATTCCATGAACCAAGATGAAATTTAAATTAATATTAGAATTGAAACAAACTAGGTCAATGTTCACATATAAATATGAATTCAATTAATTAGCGCAGCATTGTGATGTAGATTATAATAAATATATATATCCTCCCTATGTTAAATAAATAAATTATAGAAGGACCATGTAATTAAATGATATAAAATTAAGAAATTAAATGAAAGAAATTCATACAATCCACATAAGCACAGGATTCTTTGTCCAAAAGCTCAAATGTCTTCTCCCAAACGAAGTGTCTCTTGCAAATCTAAATCTTTCTGGATCTGTTGTGAAAGCCACATTTTTATTTTTAATATAATTGTCATTTAATCAAACTACAGAAAGTTTTCAAATACCATATTTTTAATGGATAAAACAAAAAACTCTAGAACACACTAATGTTTGATTATTATTTTTTCCTTTTTTTGAAATCCACAACCATATTTGTTATAATTAACGAACCTTAGAGATCAACTAACTATTATGATATATGACCCGATAATTAAAATGATACAAATTCTTATTTTCCATCTATTATTGAATTAAAAAAAAAATATATATATATATATATATAAGTTAATAATTAAATTTTCTCAAATAGAACACCCTTTAATTATTTATATTATTTTTTATTTTTTTTATGGGGCTTGTTTGGACACGAACCGTGTGTAAACTGGTATTCTGCAGTTTTGGTCTCTCTTTCCCAGGTTTTCCAGCTCCTCATCTGCATGTGTCCAAACAAAGGAATGAGCTGAGAAGAAACAAAAAGAGAGAGAGAGAGAGAGAAAGGGGTAAAAAAGTAATTTAAGAAGAGAAAATGACCTTTGCTCTAGCCAAAGCATAAGTTAGAACACAGTACAAAACATGGAAAACAGCCAACACAAAGATGAAGATATGAAGTTGATGGATTCCATCTGCAGATATAAATGGCACTTGACCCTGCAAACACACATAACCCAAGTTTTTACTTAAATTGCTCTAATTAGAAAAGAAATGAAATTACAATGATTTCAACCCACAAACTTATTATTTTGAATCTATATCTTATATTCGAATATTATATTAAAAGTTAAAATACTATTTTCTTTGAGGAATAGTTTTAGATTTGTTCGATTTTTGTTCCTCAATTTTTAAATGTTTAATTTTAGTCTCTAAATTTTAAGATTTATTTCATTTTAACTATGAATTTTCAAAAGTTCAATTTTAGTCTTTAAACTTTGAGATCTGTGCCATTTTGATAAGTTTTTTTTTTGAAAAAAAGTTTAAAATTTGTTCTTAGAATTTTTTTGTTTATTTTTTTAAAAAATAAATTATTGTAATCTTTCTCAATAAAATTTTAAAATATATTCATATTTTATCGTATTAAAATGATTAATATTAATGAATCAATTTCGATTAATATTAACTTCAAATCATGACATAAATTTATAAGTTTAAGGTTTTTTTTTAAGTACAAAAATTAAAATTAAAATTTTGAAAATTAGATTAAAATGGACCTTAGAAGTTGGACTAAAATTAGACTTTAAAAGGTCTTAGACAAAAAAAATAATAATAAATCTCAAAATTTACAAACAAAAAATAATATTTAAATTTTAACCTAATAAATTATTGTCGAACTCAATTTTAAAATAAAAATTTGGAAAATGTTATCTTGGGCTAGAATTTTTGCTGAATTGCTGCCAATGTACATAAGTTTTGTCCTTAAATAAAAAAAAATTACACAATTCTTCAAATTAATAAATTAAATTTATAATTCACCTTTTTAATAGATTTAAATAGTTTTATAGAGTAGTTTTATTCTGACCTTGGCAGCACACTTGTCGGTTCCTCCGGCTGCGGCCAAGTTTCGCCGGAAAATTCCACCATTTCCGGCGAGGTCGAGGAGTCTCCGGCCATTAGTATCCAAAACTGAATTTTCAATGTGTTTGTTCATCTCCATTTCTTTTTCCTTTGTACATGGATGCCACGTGGCAGCTACATGTTCAGGGATGCATATATCTGAGATTGGACCTTGCCCCACTGTTAGCAGCAGTGATATGAATCCCAATAACATAAGCTCTGCAATACAATTCACAAAATTAATTAAACCAATAAAACTGTTAATTTTAGTATAAAGTTTTAATTTTGTTTATATTAAGCAATTTTTGTATTGTTTTCGAACCTGATTTGATCTTCTCTAGTGCTTCGAATAAAGCCCGTTTGTGTCTCTTTTTCAGCCACTTCAAAAATAAAACACACAAATCCATCATAATCACAACAACAATAATTTAATTGGCATAAATGCATATCTATAACTCAAAAATTATCTATTCCTATCTTTTTCTCCTATTATTATTTATTTGAGTATTTTCTCCTACTATTATTGAACCTTCTTTAATAAGGTGTTAATACAATAAATAGAATCTCACATTGGTATAAAATAGATTAAATCTAAAAATTTCGACCCATTTTATTTTTAAATTTTAATAATTTTTTTGTTATAATATCTACTTTTTACTTAGATTTTTTAAAATCAAATAAAAAGTTAGAAATTAAAAAAATAACTTTTAAAGTCTTGTTTTGATCTTTAAATTGGTTAAGCACCTCTTATTTTTTGAGAGAATGATAAATTTAAATTTGAGTGAAAATAAATTTAATTTAAAAAGCGAAAAACAAAGTAATCAAATCCTTTGAATCACCAATATCTTTCTAATGAACTCTTATATCAAAGCCAATTATAACTTAAGCATCAGAATTTACTTTGCTTAGCACTAAACTAATTTAAGATTCTCTTTATTTTGAAGTAAAATATTTATCGATCGGAAAATTCAGATTCCGGCAAACGATATTAAATTAAAGAATATATATATATATATATATATATATTAAGACGAAGTTAAGGTCATTGTATTTCTCCTTCGTCAAAGAAGAGAGTTGAAATTCCCTACCCTCAAATACCATTGAATTTATTAAAAAAAAAAAATTGTATTTCTCCTTCATTCTTACCTGCCCAATGAGGTGGATGATGTACTCAATGAAAATCGAGATGAGAAGCAAAACGAAGCAGACGACGGCGACGGCCCATGTCGGGGTTTGCTCGAGCGACTTGCCACCGCCTGCGGCTGCCATGGATGAGCTGCCAAGCTACCTCCGATCACCAAATCTTTCTGGGGTCTGTTGGCTTTCTATTTTCCCAGGATAATTTTTAATTTTTCCGTGAAAGTTGATCAACTTTTTGAGTGAGAAACGTTGGAATTTCAGTGGGAAACCTTGAAGATATTATGTCAACTTATAGAGAAAGAGAAAGTTAACCAAAAAAAATAATGCAAATGATATTGATGATGACAATGAAGATACCAAGAAATATCAAGCTTTTATATGAATTTTTAGAGAGATAGAAGGGAAGACTTTGACTTTTTAGTAATATCCTGTAGTGGGGCTAACTTAAAGTAAAATAAAAACATGATAGAAATTCTATGGAAAGGGTTCATGTCTAAGTTCACCAGTTGTAATCCAATTTAACTTCTTGATCATAACTTGATCGTGATAATTTTCATTTTATTAAAGAATGGTAGTACCATTTTTTAAGTATTTATGGTCTCCTTCTTCAAATTTGAACTCAAAAAAAATTGAGAAATGAAACATTCGTAAAGTATATGATTACTCTTTCTATCACTAATTAATTTTGAGTTATTTTTAATCAAATTAATTTTGAGTTGAAACTCTATATTATTTAATATAATATCAAAATTACAAGTAGATGATTCAGTCTATAAATTTGAATTTAACTTAATTAAATGAAACCTAAATACTCATTTGTACTCTTTAATTTTGATACTAAATTTCATATTATTTAATACTCTAAGATATTACTGTAAAGTTTTGTTTTTGTTTTATTATTGTACTCCGTTGTTAAGATATTTTAATCTTTTTCTTACAAAAAAAATATTCCATTTCATTTTGACTTCTATTCATTTTTTAAATTTTGTGAATATTGATTAAAAAGAAAGTGTATATTCCTTAGTCCACATGCCCTGTCCAGATTATAAGATATTATTTTATAGATTTCCAGGCTCGAACTGGTGACCGTGATAATCAACTGCGCCACCGATCTATTCGGTCCATCCATTTATAAATTTATTGCAATTTTGAGTTAAATAAGTTTGGTTTAATTGAAGTATAAGATTATAAGATATTATTTCGTAGAGAAACTATCTCATATATATTAATTGGTTTATTGGAATTTGAGTTAAATAAGTTTGGTTTTCAAAATTATTTTATGATGGATTTTATTATATATATGCTTACACTTTCAATGTTCTTGTCCATGCTCTTAACTTAAAAAATTTATTTGAATATATCTTTAATTAAATATTTTATTTTATATCTAATAAGTTTCTTAGTCTTCGTTTTTTGGTCAGTAAAATTTTCACATTTGAGACGGCTTTTAAAATTTATTTTATATTTTAAAGTATTGAGAATTACTATACAAAGCAATAAAAACTTAGAAACCAAAGTTTTTTTGTCTGTTTTTTGAGAGTAGAAACCAAAGTTATTAAAAAAAAAAAAACATACAATTCCTACAAACACACACAATTAAAGTTCGTTTTAACGAGTTAATTAAAAGTAAATATATGTACCAATATTAAAAAATTTGAAGTCAAATGTGTGGTTGCAATTCGGAAAAATCTACTTTACGTTTTTATCTTTTTAAAAAAAAGTTTAACCCATATGATAAAAATTATGAAAACCAAATTTGGAGGTGAAGAAGTTATTGATAAGGGAGAGTTAGTTAATTTGGAGAGGATGAAGTAATGGTGGAGGAACCCCATATATATATAACCATCTACGAAGGCAAATTGCTTGCTTTAGTTTTTTTTTTTTTTTTTTTTACAAGAATATTGGAATATGAAGGATTCGAATCAATAACCTCATGGTTAGATGTCGGTAGAGTTATGCTCTTTTTGGCAATTGTTTGCCCTAGTTAGCCTCACAATTTAAGCATAACCGAAAAAAAATTCATCTATTTTGCATTACAATTTATTATTTTTTAATAAATTCTCCAATGATTTAAATGAAAATAAAACGTTTCTTTAGATTAGAAAAATGAATTTTTTATGCCGATGTCTCTAGAAAATAATAACAAATTTGATCCCATTACAAAATATTAACAGTAGTAATTTTTTATTAAAATTTTAAAAATTCGTCTTAATAGAAAAGAAGAAAATACTTTGTACTAGGGATGATTTCGGTTCGGTTTTTGTCGGTTTTGTACCAAACCGACAACTGAACCGATATTTTCGATTTTCAAAAAATTGATCCAATCCAATGTCTAATAAAGGATAGAGCCATTGGTTCGGTTTTCAATTGATTCGGTTCGATTTTGGATCCGATCGGATGTCCAATTTTTTTTAATATATCAAAAATATTTTTCATAAAAAATCTCATAAACAACAATATTTTTAAAAGTCGGAAGTATTTTTTAACTTATTAAAAATTATTTAAGGATGTTTTTTTACTTCAAATAGGAGAGAATTAAAAAAATCTTCAACACTTTAAAAAATCTTCAAAATAATTTAAGGAAGAAAACTTTATATGATTTATTGACATAATATATATTTATTTGTAATCTCAATATATATATATATATATACTTTTGGTTTTTTAAAACGAAAACTGGAGCCGATCCAATATTTTTAGTTTTTTCAAATTACAAACGGATATATCCAATTTTGTGCTAAAAAATCGATCCGATCCATTGGATTGGATTAATTCGATTCGATTTTTCAGTTTTTTTATTTTATGTTGCACCCGTACTTTGTACATATATTAATTGTTATTACCACTTCACTAAAATATATTCATGCTCTCCCATAATTAAATAACACGCCATATTTTTGTGCAACAATCATTGTTACATCAAAGTGTATACATCCTTATTATAGTTTTTTTTTTTTTTTGGGAGGGTACATCCTTGTTATAGTTATTAAATTAATTCTTTTTTTGGTATTCATTATAAATTAAATTCATTATCTTTAAATCGAATGGGTGGGTGACGCGATTAATTATCTGGTTTAGTGTTAATTCATTTTCACTCCACGGTCACGAGTTCGATTCCTGAAATCGGTATTTATAATCTCTCTTCCCCAACTTGTACTAAAAAAAATTTCATTATCTTTAACTTCTCAAAAAAAAAAAAAAAAAAAAAATCATTATCTTTAACACTCCAAAGCTCCAAAGCTCGCTTTGATTAATAAGTCATTCCATGATGATTTAAAAAAACTTGCAAATAAGATAGATTTACTATAACAATACATATAAAAAATTTATATAATGAGTATTGTAACACAATATTAATATTTATGATATAATCTCAAATATATATATATATATATATATATATATATATATATATATAATTTTATTTTCATTTTCTATATAAGGCAAATT
>JBBMKA010000005.1:1864868-1886182 GCA_037833695.1 Sechiopsis laciniata
TTTGTTAATTTTTTAATTTAAATTTAATTAACTAAAAAAAATTGTAAAAAAAATTTCATAACTCTTCTTACAATAACTTGCACCTCAAACACCGTTTATCATAACCTCTCTTATAATAATTTGCACCACAAACACTGTTTATTATAACCCACCGTTTATCATAACTATCCGTTTATCATAACCCTTCGTCTACAATTACATAACCGGTGCTCCAAACGCACCCAAAAAGTGGAAACAAAAGTTCCGCTTTTTGCTATACCCCAAAATTTACTATTGGATTTTTATTTTTCATTTTTTGAATTAGTACCATTCCATTGTAATTTTTTTTTAAATAGGCTATTTTTTTTACATTTTTTTTAAATAAGTTTGATTGCAACTAATAATGCTATTTTTTGTTTTTGCACTACTTTGACTTCTAATTAGACCTTTTGTTCCAGTTTTTTTTTTCATTGATGAAAAAAAATAATAATTATTATTTTATCTTTTTTATGTTGAATTTAGAACGTGGAATTATTTTTACAATTTTCACAATTATCTAGTTAGCTGAGCTTACTTTTATATTTTATAAACGTATTTTTTGGTATGAATAATATTTAACCTTAAATCAATAAATAGTGTATTTATTTTAAATAATACTATTTTTAATACTGTATTTAGATATGAGAGTATTCTTAAATGTCTTTTAATATAAAATTATTAAACTATGTTCACTAATATATTTTTGTTTTATAATAAATAAATAAATTACCAAATTAGTCAAATTCATAAAAATAATTACAAAAATGTAGATATTAATAATAATATTGTATTAATAATACATAATACTGTAATAATACACAATACTATATTAATAACATATAATACTGAAACTTATAATAGTGTATTAATAATATAATACTGAATTAATAATACATAATACTATATGAATGAGTATTTATAAAACAATATTAATAATACAATATTAATAATACATAATACTGTATTAATAAAATACAATACTATATTAATGAGTATTTATAATATAATATTAATAATACATAATACTGTATTAATGAGTATTAATAATACATAATATTGTATTATTAATACTTATTAATACAGTATTATGTATAATTAATACAATATTATATATTATTAATACCATTTTTTATTAATACTCATGACTATAATTGCTTCGAATCCAATACCTTTTAATTATTTGGTGTACATTAATGTCGCTGAGTAACGACTCTTGTTGGCAATTTTCAAATCATCTTAATTATAAAATACGATATTAGTAAGATACTTTACCTACCCAAGTACAAAAAAAATATATAGTATTAATATATTTAAAATTACTATTACATTACACAACTTACTTCATTTGGTGGATACTAAAAAAATAATAATGATTGAAAAATCCATACTATTAATACATGATTGGAAGATTTTATATTTTTTTTGCCAAAATAAAAAATAACAATCAACAACAAAGAAATAGCATACCTCACATAATTTTTTTTTTTTTTATTATTATTAAAAAAGATTATTTACTGTCTCACTGTTGAGGAAATTTTTAACAAGATAATTTTTTGTTGGGAATGGAATTGAAGCCAACGATTATGGAATATTTTTCTTTAAAAAAAAAATTTGAGTACTTTTTATTTTAATAAATGTTGGTTTATAGTGGAGGATATTTGTGTAATTGTACAATAAAACTACTTTTCTTAAAAACAACCGTAAATTACTTTTGCTATAATCTTTGAATGTAAACACACGTGTAATATTTTTATCCATTTGGTTTAATATTGCAAAAAGCCCAAAAAAATGAAATTGTGGTAGATAGTCTACTGTTCTAAAATATTTATAAATCTAGGCAAATTCTATAACAATTGCAATCAAATTTTCTATTTAATAATTAATATTTTTCTTTAAAATAAAAATTGAATACTTTTTATTTTAATAAATGTTGGTTTATAGTGGAGGATATTTGTGTAATTGTACAATAAAACTAATTTTCTTAAAAACAACCATGAATTACTTTTGCTATAATCTTTGATTGTAAACACACGTGTAATATTTTTATCCATTTGGTCTAATATTGCAAAAAGCCCCAAAAAAAGGAACTTTGTTGTTTCATCAAGTCTAGAAAATAATTACAAATGTGAATAGTGTAACTTTCAAATAAATTAACAAATATAGTTATTGGTATTAATGAGTGTTGTCACATAATTTTTTATTATAATTTTATTAATAAGTATTTATTATACATGATACTGATATTAATGAATATTTATAAAACAATATTATAATGTATTAGTGATTATAGATACAAATATTTTTTTAATTTACCTACATTTGCAAGTATTTTGTGAGAAAAGACTGAACCACTACAATTTTCCTAAAAAAATAACTATATTTATAGATCGTATTTTTAGTTCAACAATAATTTTTAAAGTCAAGATTTAAACTTGCAAAATTTTGGTGGAGAATATAGATTAATTGTGATTGAATTAAATTTACTTTAATTGATATTGTATTTAAATGGACTGTAATCTACTTAATGTTGAATTTAAAATGCCCTGTTATATGAAAGGAGTATAACTCCAATTTTACTATATACTATCGAGTAATCATGAAATTACAAGTTTGTATTTTATGTCTTAAAATATTATTTACTTAAAAAAACTGCATAGTTAATGTAAATAAAAATAAGAAAATTTATTATGAATGTAAAGTTTAAGTAAATTTATTTCAAACTAACAAGAACAGTACTTTAGCGGTATTAGTGTATATTCAGGGCGTGTTTGGTGTGGGGGTTAACTTAATATAATACTTGTTTGGTAGAAGGGTTCGTGTAATCCGATTTAACTTAATACCGAACTCGGATTTGAACAGTAATTACTGTTCAAATCCGAGTAAACGTCGCTTCATCCCTCAGTTTAGGACTTTTCGTTCTCACTTTCCTTCTCTCTCGTCTCCAACTCATTCTTCTTCGATTTCTTGATTTTTCAAGTTCATCTCTTCAATTTCTTTCACATGTATATGATTCTACCTTCATTTTCACGTTTATTGACAACCGATTTGCCTAGTTTTAGGGTGCCAATGTGAATAGAATGAAGAAAAAGAAACGATCCATCGGCGGGTGTTGTATTCGCAATTTTTAGTTTCGATTTGGGTTTCGTTTCATTGATTTTAGGAAGATGGAAGGGATATTGGGTAGGATTTGGGGAAAAAAAGTTCTTATTCTTATAGAATGGAAAGATTTTGAATTTTTGACTCATGGGGCTTCATTTTTATCGTTGATTTATTGATTCTTCTGAAATTTTGTTTCAATCTTTTTTCTTGTAGGTGAAATGGAAATTTTGGAGATATTTATCGATTTGTATCGATATCGCTCCACCACCAATTCTGGCTGCCGCGGACGATTGGGTTTGCAGGTTCTGGAATGTGATTAGATTCAAATCAACGAAAGAGATGAGAAGAAGAGTTTAAAGTCAATGATTTGGGATTTGGGATGTTTTGTATTTTTCTTCTAATTCTATGGTACCTCTATTCATGACAACTGTTTTTTAGGACTCCACGTATCTTCCTTTTCAAGAGCCACCTAAAAGAGAAAAGGAAAGAATTGTATCATATTCAACATATACATTTTTCTTTTTATGTTTGTATTTCTCTGTTTTGTGTCCAGCCTAAATTCATTTTTTTCCTCAGAAATTAGAGAATTAGAGAATTTAGTATTGTGTTGTTGTGTAGTGTGAAGTTGACCTTTTTTCTTTTTTTTTTTTAAAAGAATGAGGTTGGATTGAATTACGAATTTAGTCCTTGATTTCCTTTAAATGCCAAAGAGTTCTTTGTGATTTTTTTTTTTTAATCGAACAATTATTGAGATCTGGCAATTTAAACTTATTTGATGAACTATGCTATGAATTATAAACATTAATCAAATAGTACTAATTTTACTTTTATACTTGAGAAGCTCGATCCAAGTTTTAGCAATTTTGAATGTTACTTAATGGCTGAAGGGATATGACAGAGGAGTTTTCTTTTTTAGGGAGGTTGAATTTTGATATTTTGAATTTCAAAATCAATTTAAAGGAATCTCATAGATTTATTAAGTTTTTTTTTTTTTTAGATAAATAGATTTATTAAGTTGTTGTTCACGAATCAAATTAAAATTATTGATATACTTGTATTTGTTATTTGTAAATCTTTTTTTTTTTTTTTTTTGAAAACAAGCTTTTGGCTGGCTAAGAGTAAATCTAAAATATTATCTTTTAGTAAATCTAAATTTAGATTATTAAGTAAAGATAACTATATTTGATTTTAGAAGTACAAATGTTTAATTCATTTTACTTCATTATTAAATTAATCTAGAAAAATCAGAATTAGCCAAATACTACTTGATTTGATTTAATTGGAAACACAAGCCATTTTCAATCCATGTGTAGATTCAACCACCTTGTAATTAAGTAATTAAATTAAAATGATTTTTGATATAGATATTAAATGAAAATTAAAATAAAAAATAAAATATATGTTAATCATACAAATGATTATCATATTGCTACTATTTTCAAATGAATGTTAATTTGCCATTTATCTATTGTCAAGGAAAAACAAATTAAAGAGTAGACATTTAAAAAAAATGCATGAAAAATGTTAAAAAAAAAACTCAGCTTAACTTAATCCCTACACCAAACAATAATTAGCTTAACTTAACTTGTCTACCAAACACAGATTAACTTAATCCTCAGCTTAACTTAATATCCAGCTTAACTTAATACTGACTAACTTAATCCTAATCTCTGCACCAAACACGCCCTAAAAGATTTAATTTAGAACAATCCAAAACTGTTTCCACTCCCTTATCACAACATTTCAAACTTTTATCTCGTGATTCACCTAGGGAAGATGACCAACATCTCATACGCAAGCATCATCAATTTTAATTAGAGATTCTTTAAAATAAATATTTAGGTTTTGTTCTTTTAAAAGTTTGACTCTGAAAGAAATTATGCTTAAAGTGCGTTCAAGGCTTCGCGTCAATATGAGTTATGAAGTATATAGAGCAAAAGAATACATGATGAAGTTGTTGAAGGGTGATGCAGCTAAATCCTATGCTTTGATTCCAAAGTTTTTTAAGAAGTTAGAAGAAATGAATCTAGGTTAGTTTAACCGATTCAACTCTATCACTCATTATTGATTGAGCATTATCAATCATCGATTGTTAACTGACTAATATTCATTTTCTTTGGAACATACACAAAATTTAAAACTAATGAGATTGGGACATTTCAAATATTGTTTTATGGCCATAAGTGCATCTCTTGAAGGTTGGGAGTTCTATAGGCCTAATATTTCTGTGGATGAGACTTTCTTGAAGGGAAAATTTTGAGGCATTTTGCTAACAACCTCAACTATGGATGGTAATAATCAAATATTTCCACTTGCGTAAAGTATTGTTGATTCGGAGAATGTTCCAAAACCCGATTGATGTTCCAAAAACCGATTGATTTTCCAAAAGCAGAATAGCCAAAGAGAAAGCAAATGAAGAAATGAAGAGAACTTAGACGTGAAGAGATGAAGATGAAAAGTAAAGAGTAGAGAATGCAAATGTGAAAAGAAGAAGAGAATGCGAAGGGATGAAGATTATTCAAAGAAATCTTGAAGAAAACATCTGCCAAAAATCGCAAAAGTGATAGAAATTTTTTTTTTTATAGAAATGAGGCCTCAAGAGAATGTGAGTTTGATTGAAGTGGATTGCCTATTTTTAAGCTCAAATTGTTTTTAGCGAAATGAGGTGCAAAATTGAACTTACACGCATGGACCTTTTAGTCATTTTACCAATCCCGTTTAATATCTTGCTACAAATAAATAAGTTTAAGAAATGTGCTACTCATATAATTTCTTTGTTCTTTTTTAATATAGATGTAAAAGTCTTTTTTTTTTATAATACATCTTTTTAGGCATTAACAAGTAAGTGTGTAGTTTTGAGTTTTCTTTTATGGTTTAATCATTGTTTTTACGAGTACTCTACCTTAAAGAATTCATCCTGACTACTTCATCTAAAACTTAGATCAGAGGAACATGCTTGTATATACCTCTTTCTACATCTCTTTCTTACAAGCAACTTTTCTATGGACCCAACTAAGATTTTAGGAGAAATTCATATGAATGTTTGATAAGTAGAGATGTCCATGGAGCGGGACCATAGAATGCTTCCCCCGTCCTCGTCCCCGCCAACAATTTGAATCTACGTCCCTCCAAAATTCACCAATTTTTTCGTGGGGATCGTGGCGTGGATTCCTCGTGGGGATTACGCAGAGATCAGGTTCCCCACGAGAAATTTTTCCCAACATGTTCTTTTTCTTTCTTTTTTTTTTCATAATTTGTAATTTTTTTCACAATTTTTTCTTGATCATGCCCTACCTGAAATTCAAAATTATTTTTGATAAAGAGTTTCATGAACACATTATCAATATACAACTTTGACAAATCAATTTAAATTACAATAAAATGGATTTTTTTTTTCATTTGGATAGATTAATTAGTACAATATCAATACTTTTGAGCTTTAAAATTCAGTATCCATTTACAAATTTCCACAAACTATAAAATTCACAAGTGTTCATCATCAATCCATTACAAAATGCAATGTCAAAATATTCTTCCAAAATGTGAATACAATTTAAAGTGGAGCTTTCTTTACAAAAATGCAGACTCAATCCGATTTCTTTACATTTACTTTCACATTCATGCTCATCAGCTTCTCAAATGGAAAATCAATTCACCACACACACATATTTTATATATTAGATAACATAGAGAGAGTGCAGATTAGAACTATAGAGAGAAAGAGACTAGCTTTGTAGCGGAATCTCATTTCAGTAGGAGAGTTCGATGAATTTATTCAAAAATTCTTTACATGTACTCTTCAATAAATTCTAAGATAATCTAAATATTACAACATAAATATGGGAAAAAATCAATTTATGCACAATTTTCAACCTATCTTGTGCATTCTTCAATAATCATCAATGTTTGTATCACATAATTTTTAGAAAAAATAGATGGAAAAATATTATTATAAATGGATAATTTTAAAGTAGCTAGAAAACATAAACTTAATAGAATTTACTTACCTCATGATCAGGATCTTGATGCCGGAGAATAGTCTTCAACACTTTGGCATCGATTGGAGTAGATTTTTCTATTGAATACAAGCACAAAATAAAACTTCTTAGCTTATCTAATTTACAACAAACTTATTTTATATCAATAACGATGAAAAGAAAGTGTTATTCATACCTTCGGTCCATAAGTGTTATTCATACCTTCGGTCCATAATCAATCTTGAGCACACATCAAAACTTCCAATAAGTTAGCATGAATATGAGATTGGTGTGGTCCTAAATATCTATCCCCAATACTAAATGTTGACTGACGCAACCATAGTAACTGGAACTGCTAAACATATTCATCTGTGTGACTTATTACTTCATCAAATCGTTGCACATATCTTTAACACGTTGCAATTCAACAAAAGAATGTGATCCATAGATTAGGGAAATAAAATTCAATCAATCCCATCTTAAACCTAGGATCTAAAACTGTTGTTATTGCTAAGGCACCATGAATCATGCTCCAATATTTTTCAACTTAGCAATCATTCTTGATGCCATCACTTTTATCTCCTTAACTTTAGAGTCGAATCACGTAGAAAGTTTCAATCTTACTTCACATAGTTGAGGAAAAAAAACACATTGGATGTTGGATAACTTGACCCAAAAAATAACTTAGTAATATTGTAAGAAGGTTCTAATCTATCACACATGTCTTTAGCAAAAGTCCAATCATTTTTTGAAGGAAGACATTTATATAGTGGCTCACGTTGTCTTAAACGAGGAAAAACATTCTTATATACCAATGTAGTTTTAAGCATCATATATGTTGACTTTCATCTTGCCAAAGAATCAAGTCCAAGTTTTTTAATGCATAGAATTTGCAATTGATGTACAACTTCATCAAAATTTTCCATATGTTGAATTCCATCACTAATCACAACCAATCCATCTTTCACTATCAAATTTAAAATATGTGCACAACAATGCATGTGCATCAATCTACCATGCAACAACAATATCCTATAGTTTCTAACTTTGCTAATAAAATCTCAACCATTAAATCATTTGTTGAACAATTATCCACAGTTAAGGTTGATAATTTTCAATCTATGTTACAATCCAACTGACACTCTAATAATGTATCAGAAAGTAATTCTCCAGTGTGTGGATGTGACACATATACAAACCTAGTATGAAGTGATACTCAATATGTTAAAGGTGAACTTAAATATCAAACAAATTAAAATAAAAAAAATACATAAGACATTAAATTAACTCAAAAGTCTACTTTGTAGCACTCAATAGTCATCAATAAAATGTACACTTTTTGCCATGTATCATTTCTTCTAGCCACTAGCTGCCCACATGTTGGTATTATCGACAACTCTACTTCAATTTTTTTCCAAGAGATTCATTGTTTTAACTCTCTCTTCATAATTGTTTATATGATATCTCTCTTCATTGTTGTTCTTGAAACCATTTTAAGCATAGCTTGAACACCACTCATAAACTTTCAAATTCCTTTGCGTTTAACCATAGTAATAGGATACTCATCTAAAATTATCTTGGATGCAACATCTCTTCATGAAGAATCATAATCAAAAGCATAATTTGTAAGAATGACCTTTCCATCATTGGTTTTGTTTGATCTGAAACATGATTGCCTAATATCTCTTTGCTTTCTTAAAAGGAATATTTTAAAATGATAATGTAAATGTCTTGTCCCATTCTTTGAATCTCCTCTTTATTTTTTTTTCACAATAGTTACAAATTGCTTTAATAGAGTCATTGATTTTTTGTATTTTGAAATGACTCTAAATTACACATGTCTTTCATTTTCCTCTTTCATCACTCTCATCACTACCTATTACAATAGGTGTCGTTGCATCATTTATACTATCACAACTTCTAACTTGTATGGTTGATTCAAGTTATCAAAATTAGTTGGAAGTGAATCATGTTGTAATTGACTCATGTTAATCCTATAATAATTAGCAATTGATAGAATTAATATGCAACAATTAACATACTAGTGTTTTAGCATATATGAATGTAAATATAAATTACAAAATTGACATTCTTCCCTTGGTGCTCTAAAAAATACCAATAGAACAAAAAAAAATTATCATGCCATATTTATAGTCACATAATTGATACCAAACCAAGAGAAAATTGAGATTTCTAAAAATATACAAAAATTAAAAATATTACTAATGTGAACTATTTAGTGCTCTGTATAATTTCTAATTTCTAATGATAAACTCTAAACATGTGACACAGGTAATGCTAATGTCTCATGCTTTTAAATCGCATTTACGCAAGTATACGTAGTCGAGTATACAACAAATTATAAATATTTATATTATTATCGTTTTCCACAGGGAATTGTGTTTCAATCAATTACGTTAAACTAAGAGTTATACAGAAAAGTAGTGGAAATGTTGTGGTGAGTTTGTGTTCCTAAATCTAATGAACATGCTACTGAATTACGAAATAAGGCTCAGGTTAAGGTTCTAGAAGCATACAATCTTTTTCAAGGTAAATTATTGGTTAGAAAGATATTCGACACTTCACTAGATTTAAGGCTTTCTTCTAAAACACACTACTGGAGGCTCGAAAACTAATCCAAGGCCTCGGGATTAAATTAGTGATGCGTGTTAATTAATAGGTTGATTATCCCTAACCTCTCCTTTAAAATGCAAGAGATCTTGCATAAACCTAATGACTACGACTAAGGAATCTCTCATTGCTCCCACTTTTGAGGCAAACTTTAAGTAAACACTAGGTGGACTGTCAGTCGACCCATGTTAATTTAAATGACTGTCATAGACAATACCTCATATTTCTTTACCCTTAGTTAAATCTACCCATGTCTCGTTCTTTAACCTTTTGCCTAGGATGCATTTATGTCGTAAATTATTTACATAGGGAAATAATGCATGCAATGTGACATATATTAAGTAAATGCAAATAGACAACATATGCATAGAAAGAAATCCTAGTTAAGTACGTCATTACAAGCTACTAAAATCAAATTGCAACTATTGAAATACATCCTAAACTACGAAAGCAATAAAAGTGACAAATTGGTGCTACGGAAGAACAAAGTTCGTTGTCACTTACGATCTTCAACTCAAATCTGCTACCCTTGGATAAAGAGAAGAACCCCCTATACATGCACCCAGCCTCAACCGAACGAGTGTTACCACAACCGATAGACACTCTTTCTCTTCAATCTTCTTATTTAATTATAGGTTTTAAGGAAGCTTGCGCACCAAGAGATTGTTAGGAAAGACCCGAGTCTTTTGTGGCAAAAATATCTTCTATTTTAATTCCCTATATTTCCACGATTCTGTCACAAGAAATCTTTGTGATTCTGCCTATTCTGAAGCGTCCAACATCACATTCATGCCTTTCATTTCTCTACTGGACGTAAAGCATATAGCGTTCCCAATTCCAACACATATGACAAAGTTCTAACGAGACTTGAGATCTTAACAGGTTTATGCTCAAAGCGTTTGACATTCACAATTTACTCTGAAAATTATTCGTTTTCTTTAGTTTTCTTCATTCTAATCTCATCAATGTCCATATACATGATTTTTATATAAATGTTCTTTCTTAATGTCAATCTAACTCTAGAATCATTCAATTAACACACAAATCATTTAGAATGCCCTAAAAATATAGCTTTCTGATTGACAGTTATCGATTACCGAAATATTTTTTGTTTCATTATGAAAGATAATGCAACAAAAACTGAGAAAGAGTGGAGAATAAGCCCAATAAACCATTAATGAGAATGATATTTTAAAAATTTGGAATGTATAGACCATGATTAGAATTATAAGACCAAGAAACCAAGATGTGGCCACCATGACCAAAGCAAATATTAGTCTCTCATATCTCAAAAAACAACCAAATAAATTTAATATAATACAAAGGAAAAAAAGACAAACATGAATTTTTTTTTTAATGCTACTTTTGAAAATTATATATAAAGCCTAACCACCCACCTTACCTTTAAAGGAAGAATAAAAATCTATGGCATATGGAGATTTTGAAGGAGAGAAAAAAAAAACCAATTAAGAGACAGTGTTTGAAGCGGCAAAGTAAATGTTGGAAGAGAAAAGGTTGGAAGTGGCAAAGAAAAATGAACTTTAACTGAAAATTTTAGGTTTATATGTATATATATAAATAAATTTACAATATATTAAATAGTATTTAAATGATCTAAAAAACTACTATTTAAATAGTTTTTTTTTTCATTGATGGTTATGTTACAGACTTACCATATATATATATATACTATTTCAATATTAAACTAAAATTATAGTTATATATTATATTATTATTATATATTAAAAATAAGTAAATAAATTCAAGGCGGGGCAGTGACGGGGCCAGGGATGGAGATGGTGATCATATTCCCCGTCCTCATTTAGTCATTAAGAAAAAAATTCAACACGTTCACTCCTGATCCCTTGCCCATGTAAACAGTGATTCACCGTCCCGTTCAAGGCAGATCAATACGGGGGCCCGACCAGGTTTAAATGGACATTACTACTCCCACCTCTCCATTGCACAAATAAAACTCTGGTTTACGCCTTATGCAGAAGACATATAACAAAAAAAAAAAAAAAGACTTTTTAGTTTAGCCAAATATCTAAATAATTTTTTTTTTTTCTCAAATCTGTAAGAAAAAAAGACCACTTCCATGTTATATGAGATGATGGGCTTCAAAGAAATGATATTAAGGGAAAAAAAATTTTAACAAGTAAATGAAAATTGCAAATAATTTAGATTTAGAAATAAACTTGTCACTAAAGCTTTCTGCAGCGGCGCTACCGTCGTGAAGGAAATCAAGCAAAATTGAGTTCATGCATTTGACCATTTGGGGCTCTGGTTGTATTCTAAGAAATAGATTAAAGGAAGAAATAGAGATTAAATAGAAGTTGACAAAGAAAGATAACAAAGATAAAGATTGAAGATAATTTTTTTGATAGACAATTTTGTCCTTCACATTACCCAAATTTGACTAAAGTACTTAAGTGCAACACGTAGCAAATGTTAGAAGAGGTAATTTATTAAATTAAAAATTTAAGGATGCGTAGTCATTACAAATCTCATAGTTTATGATGATTTTTGTGATTTTTCCTATAATTTAAGATGCAAGGATGAGAGTGTTTCATGACTACATTAAAAGGATTGGACAAAGTCTCAAGAAAGAATGTAGAAATGGATAGTTAATATTCATAATACTCCATCTTAGCCATTCATTATGCAAAATATGTGTTAAAATTGTCTCATTAAAAATCTTTCTAGGAAAAAACTTTAGTTAAGGGGGAAAAGAGTGTAGTTTTTACTTTCCTTGCATAGAAACATCACTTGAGATCTCTAAGTTACAACATTTTAATGTTATGCACAAATTTCTCAAATATTGTAGTAGGTAATGTTATTGTTAATAAGTAAGCCAAATTATCATTAAATGAGAATTGTTGAATAATGATGTTACGATTTTCTTCACGGTCTTGAGAGTAGAAGAGTTTTGATGAGATGTGTTTCATTCTATCTCCTTGAATATATATCATCGTTTGATTTGGACTATGCATATTGTATTGTTCTCGTATATTGTTGTTGGAAGATTTTTGGTACAAAACAAGTCCCAAGATTTTGGAATGTGTTGAGTCATTGACCATAAGTACTCTACCTCTCGACTAAAAGCTTCTTAAAGTACTTAGAAAGAGAAAACAATACAAATTTAAGCTTGTAACAAAGGTGACCGTGCGATTTATGATCAGCTATGTATATTACTCTTTTGATTGATTCTGGCTTAAGATGCTACTACTAACATCTATGTTCAAAAATTACAATTTTGTGCAAGTATACGCAGTCTCACGACAAGTGATAAATATTTATTTTATTATTCTCCACAAGGATTGATGTGTAGAATTAAGCCTTTTAACTAAAGAGTTATGCAGAAAGTAAAAACTCAGTTGTTAGTTGATTTGGCTTTGGATTTTGTAAGTATAAATGTAAATAGTTTAGGTGAAATGCGAATGTAGAAAATGCTAATCATGCGTTATTGGTGCATTAAATTTCATGCTTGCCTAACTAACGAGTCCTTCCGCGATTTATGTCAAACCTAACTTCCACTATGGTTCTTCATACCTAGCTTCGGGTGGCGCATGTATTAGTAAGGTTATTCCTAACTCCTTCAGCGTGCGAGAGACCTTGCACTGACCTAACGTATTCTACTAGGTCTTCCGTCAGTTCCCTCTTCCAAGTTTATTGAAGGTTAGCATACGTGAGTAGTGAATCGACGTGTACTTAATATAAAATTGCAGGATTATACAATCTAATCACCCTCATTCTTAACATGCATTCTACATACGAATTTTCACCCAATGCTTTAAACTAAGGAAACATGCTAAAAAAAGTATATAAATTCAAAATACTGAAATGCCATTAAGAAATTATTCTAATGCTACAACTACTCTTACAATAGAAATAAACAATGAAATGGTGCGGTTGTTGTAGATGGGTAGTCTCTGTTGTCAATGAATTCCACAAACACCTTTTGATTGCCCTCCTCAACGGCAGATTACTCCGGGTGAAGTGACTCTCGGCCAACCGATCAAATGATGCTCCTCAAATAGGGTTAGATTACTTGGCGAGTAAGTTCGGATGATTTTGAAATGTCTACATCAATGTTTGATTTCTTGATTTACGCGGTCCCCTTCTCGAGGACCTGTGGTTAATACATGTGCCGATTTACTTGCATTAGTTGATTTGTCTGATTGTAGCATAACCATGTGCATTGTATGTTGCATTTGATTGCATCGAGAGCATATACATTTCATGCTTGTCTCTTATATGACTAGTGATGCATGAATCATGTATGTCTGCCTGATATGGATTGTCCTGATATGGACTTGCATGTGTTTGATACACGGCTTGATGCCTCATTTGGACCCAAACTAGTCATGAAGACCGGATAGAGGAGACTAGTAGGTGGGTGTGGACGATGATATTCGGGCTCACACCCCAACTTTAGGTGATATTCTCTTGCTCCGCAGGACTTCCGTGGATAGTCGGCCGGCCAGGCTCACGGCCTGGATGGTTTCTACTAGTAGCCTAGGCTCTCTCCAGGTATATGGTATGGGCCTGATATGGTTCCTTGGTGATTGGTGTGGCACCACCTCTCGCCGTGAGTTTGAGGCCTGGGGCCAACAGGTTACTCGACTCGCCGGATCCCTCTAGAGTAGGTTGCCAGATTGCTCTCGAGTCAGAGGACTCTTGTGAGCTCTTGGTCTTGGGGTCTACGATCCTTAGACTGCTCTGCGAGGTGCTCGTCAGGGACGGGGTTTCTTGAACTAGCATCCAGGAGCTTGGGTTTTGTATACCCCTTGGCTTTGCTACTTATCATACTTATTTGCTGATGTTTGTATTCTTGTGCATGTCTATCCCCGAGCTGGGGGAGCCTTACTGAGTTTGCGAAAACTCACCCTTTCCCTGTGGAATTTCCCACAGGTACTACTAGACTGTACCGAGATGGATGATCGACGGAGCTGGAGATGACTATGGGACCCGTTGCAGTTACTTTTGTGTCTGTTTGGTCTTTTATCAGCATGAACTATTTTAGGGGCATGTTTAGATTGTTTTAGAACTCCTACATTTTCTTTTTATGTTTTTCGAACTTATGGGTACCCTTTCCTACTATGTTTTGATGGCTTTGCGAACTTCTATTTATGCACTGAGACTTTACGAATTTCACTGTTGTTTTATCACGCATGCCCTAGATGTCTACATTTTCATGCATGTAGAGTTAAGGACTTAGGTCTAGGTCCAGATTTGGGTCGCGTCACTATAGTTGGTATCAGAGCTCAGAGTCATAGATTCTGTAGACTAGTTTACATCGTAGGCTATGTTTTAGGTTCCCATGGTCTCCAGCTGCCGATCGACATCAGGTATTTTAGTAGGGAGGTTAAGGATTGATACCATGTTTAGTATGATTGGCCTTATTGCATTGCATTGCATTATCTATTATCATGTACTACCTATCTGTTAGCCTCAGAAAACCAGTCGGAACTGAGTTGTTCTGATTCCCCTTGTAGACATGAGTTATGTCTGAGAGAGTCACGAGGAGTACAGTTCGAGGCAGGGGCTGTGGTAGAGGTAGACCTGCAGCAAGTCGAGGTACGCCTGCGCTAGCTAGAGGAGTACCGGTGTCGGAGGCCAGTCCTCGAGTGGTTAGGTGGGCTAAGCGTACTCCCGAGGTGAGAGTAGATGATACATCCAGTGGAGTGCCGCCAGTGGTAGTGTTCAACTCGGGGATGTTAGCTGTCATGGAGAACATGATGCGGGGTGTAGCTCGAGAGGTTCTTCGTGAGTCCGGTCGGGGTTCAGACTAGACACCAGTAGTCTCACCAGTAGTTCCACCTGGGAACTGTCAGACTGTAGCTGGAAGTAGCCAGGGTGTTTCTAAGAACACTACGATTGTCAGAGACTTCCAGAAGTGGGGGCCAAATCTCTTTGATGGGAAGTCAGTTTGCCCGATTGATGCTCAGATGTGGTTATCTTCCATTGAGACTACCTTCCACCATATAGAGTGTCCCGAGCATCAGAAGGTTAGATGTGTTGTTTTTGCCCTGAGAGATGAGGCCCAGGTTTGGTGGAAGTCTGAGATTGAACTTCGTACAGCTAATGAACCACCAGTCACCTAGGACGAGTTCAAGTTGCTGTTTTTTTATATGTACTTTTCTACGGCTGCAAAGCGAGCACACATCACAGATTAAACAGGGGGAGGACGATGTAACAAAGTATGAGAGGAGGTTCAACAAGTTTGCCTTGTATGCAAAGGCCTTGATTACATCAGAGGCAATGAAGATTGACTATTTTATTGCTGGACTTAACCCAGAGATTCGGGGTGATGTGGATGCACATAACCCAACCAGTTACAAAGCTTGTGTGCAGTTGGCCAAGAAGATTGATGACAAGTTTAGGGATGGTGCTTCGTCTCTTAGAGTTGCGGAGGCCAAAGAAAAGGGCAAGAGGAAGTTCGAAGCAATTAGATCACATGGATCTAGGGGCCAGCAGCAGAGGTCTGGGTTTAACAAGTTCAAGGGCCAGAAGTCAGAGCAGAAGTTCCAGAGGATCGAGGCTCGCGCTGCTAGAGATTGTAAGAGCTGTGGGAAGAGTCACTTCGGTATGTGTGAATCTGGAAAGAAGATCTGTTATAAGTGTGGCAAGGAAGGTCACTTTGCCAGAGCTTGTCCGCAAGGTAGGTCCACCTTTGGGTCAGGACAGGCTAGAGCTAAACCTCAGCAGTAGGGTCAGGTGTATGCCACTACACGTCAGGAGGCAGATGCTTCGGCCGATGCAGTCACAGGTACCTTGCCTATCCTTGGACACCTTGCATTTATTTTGTTCGATTCTGGCTCCAAACATTCATTCATTTCTGCATCTTTTGTGAACACTACTGGTTTAGTTTTGGAACCCTTGGGGTTTGAGTTGAGCGTTGCCACTCCAGCTGGGGTGAGCTTGACAGCTTGTGATAAAGTTAAGGCCTGCAAGCTGGTTGTGTCTGGGGAATCATTAGAGGTTACACTCATAGTTTTACCTATGAGTGAGTTTAATGTGATTCTCGGGATGGAGTGGTTATCGCAGAACGACGCCGTGATCGATTGCAGACGCAAGAAAGTGATTTTCACTCGTCCTGAGAAGTCGAGCTTCAAGTTTAGAGGCAGAAGAGCAGAGGAGAGTCTTCTTTTGGTTTCAGCCTTAAAAGTGAGGAAGTTGTTAGCTAAGGGAGCTTGGGCTTTTCTAGCCTCGGTTTCAGTAGCAGCAAGTTCTGAGTTGACAGTGGGTGCGGTTCCCATAGTACCGTTCCTCTCTCAAAGGCATCGTATAGGATGGCCCCAGCTGAGTTAAAGGAGCTTAAAGTTCAGTTGCAAGAGTTGATTGATAGTGGGTTCATTCACCCTAGTGTGTCCCCGTGGAGAGCTCCGATATTGTTCGTTAAGAAGAAAGATGGGTCCATGAGGTTGTGCATTGACTACCGAGAGCTCAATAAGGTGACAGTAAAGAACAAATACCCGTTGCCTAGGATCGATGACTTATTTGATCAACTTCAAGGGGCAGTGGTGTTTTCGAAGATTGATTTTCGGGCTGGTTACCACCAATTGAGGATCAGGGAAGAAGACATCCCTAAGACAACTTTCAGATCTCGTTATGGGCACTATGAGTTTGTGGTGATGTCTTTTGGTTTGACAAATGCCCCCGCAGCATTCATGGATTTGATGAACAAAGTGTTCAGGGATTTTCTGGACAAGTTGTTTATTGTGTTTATAGACGATATCCTGATCTATTCTAGGTCTGAATTTGATCATGAGGAGCACCTAAGAAGAATTTTTCTAGCAATTCGAGAGAATAAGCTGTATGCTAAGTTTTCTAAGTGTGAGTTTTGGCTAGATTCTGTGGCCTTTTTGGGTCATGTGGTTTCTCGCCGAGAAATTTCAGTAGATCCTGCTAAGATTGTTGCAGTGAGTAGTTGGGTTAGGCCGACATCAGTTGCGGAGGTGAGGAGTTTCTTAGGTCTAGCTGGCTACTACAGACGATTTGTTGAGGGCTTCTCTAAGTTGGCAGGGCCGTTAACTCAGTTGACTAAGAAAGGACAAGCTTTTGTGTGGTCAGATGATTGTGAGGCCTATTTTGTCGAGTTAAAGAGACGTTTGACTTCAGCGCCAATCTTGTCCGTGCTAGAGGGGTATGATGGGTTTGTAGTTTACAGTGACGCTTCCAAGAAGGGTTTGGGTTGTGTTTTGATGCAGAAAGGGAAAGTGATAGCATATGCGTCCCGACAGCTTAAGCCGTATGAGCAAAACTACCCAACTCATGATCTCGAACTAGCGGCAGTAGTTTTTACATTAAAAATTTAGAGGCATTACTTGTATGGGGTAAAGATACAGATTTTCACGGACCATAAGAGTTTGAAGTACTTCTTCACCCAGAAAGAGTTAAATATGAGACAACGTCGATGGTTGAAACTGGTAAAAGATTATGACTGCAAGATTCTCTACCACCTGGGTAAAGCAAATGTGGTTGCTGATGCTCTGAGTAGAAATATTTCTCATTCAGCGGCACTAGTCTTGTGCCGAGTTCCATTGCAGCATCAGTTTACCCTAGCAAAGATAGCATGGGTCAGGGGAATTACAGCGAGGCTAGCACGGTTGACTGTACGGCCGAATTTGAGGCAGAGGATTGTAGAGGGTCAACAGAACGATCCTAGGCTGTTGGTTTTGTTCGCCAGGGCACAGGCCGAGGAGGGCAGTGATTGGGCTGCAGTTCAGATAGAGGTTGGTTGTGCCTGCTGTTACCGAGATCCGTACTGGGTTAATGTCAGAGGCTCATAGTTCGCCGCTAGCTTGGCACCCTAGGGGTACCAAGATGTACCAAGATCTGAAAAAGTCTTTTTAATGGAATAATATGAAAAGAGACATCGCTGAGTTTGTTAGTAAATGCTTGACCTACCAGCAAGTGAAGGCACCGAGGCAGAAGCCTGCAGGGTTGTTGCAACCCTTGAGTATTCCAGAGTGGAAGTGGGACGACGTTTCTATGGATTATATCACCGGACTCCTTAGAACATCGAGAGGTTTCACTGTGATATTCGTGGTTAAGAATAGACTTACCAAGTGTGCTCATTTCATTCGAGGGATGTTGGATTATTCTATTGAAAAATGGGCACGATTGTACTTGGAGCAAATTGTGAGGTATCATGAGGTTCCTGTGAGTATAGTTTCAGACAGGGCAGACTGAGAGAGTCAATCAGATCTTGGAAGACATGCTGAGAGCTTGTGTGTTAGACTTTCCAGGCAGTTGGGATAAGTGGTTGTATTTGATGGAATTTGCATATAATAACAGTTACCAGTCCACTATTCAGATGGCACCATTCGAGGCACTATATGGAAGGAAATGTAGATCACCAGTCCATTGGGATGAGGTTGGAGAGAGAAAATTACTAGGTCTTGAGTTACTGCAGTTGACTAATGAGGCAGTTAAGAAGATCCGTGCTAGAATGCTTACTGCTCAGAGTCGACAGAAGAGCTATGCTGATTTTCGTCACAGAGATCTTGAATTCGAGGTCGGGAGTCATGTGTTTCTAAAAGTGGTACCGATGCGGGGAATCCTGAGGTTTGGGAGAAAAGGGAAGTTGAGTCCGAGATTTGTTGGGCCATTCAAGATCCTTGAGAGGATTGGCGCAGTAGCTTATCGTTTAGCTTTGCCTCCTTCACTATCGTCAGTTCATGATGTGTTCCATGTTTCGATGCTTCGTCAGTATGTGCACGATCCATCGCATGTTATTGACCATGAACCTTTGACATTAAATGCAGACTTGTCTTTTGAGGAGAAACCTGTCCAAGTCTTATATCGAGACCGTAAGGTTCTAAGGAATAGCGAGATTGCTCTCGTTAAAGTGTTGTGGAGAAACAAGAAGGTTGAGGAAGTAACCTGGGAGCGTGAGGATGTTATGCGCTCTCATTTTCTAGAGTTGTTTGAGCCTTAGTCAACCTTCGAGGACGAAGGTTTTCTAAGGGGGGGAATATTGTAATAGCCCATATTTTATTTTATTAGTTTGAATAATTGGTTAAATGAAAAGAAGGATGCGTTTGAAGTTATTTTGAGAACTAAAGGGCATTTTAGTCTTCTTCTTTAGGTATTTAAATGCTTTTTTCTCGGATCCCTAGGTCTGGTTTTCAGCACTGTTCATCGCATTCCTTGTCGAGATTCGAGTAGCTTGCCGGGACTCCATCCAAATTACGAGTTAGCTAGGTAGTGTGGGCTACGTGGTCAAGCTCGTGGCGAGCAGGTAGGTGTCGCAGTCGGCTTCGTCTAGCTGTGCATGAGGTCGTGGTTCGCCGGTGGCGTGGTTTCTTGTGGTTGGGGTCATCGTCAGAGCAGTGTAGCCGAGCTGCTCTTCGTTGCAGCTGAAAGCCGCGTCGCAGGGGCGTGGTTCGAGTGGGTTCGTGACGCTGTGGACGTCTCTGCCGTGGGTTGTCGCCGCTGACGCGTGGGGGTTTCGCTGGGAGCAGCTGCCGACCTCGTCGTTACCGGTGAAGGTTCCTTGGTGAGTCTCTTTCTTATTCTCTCTTCTTGAGTTTAGGTTGAAATTGGTGGCTAAAGGAAGAAGAAGAGAGGTGTTTGGTATGTGGTATATGTTACTTAAAGCTGGTTTAAGGCCATTCCAAGGTGGATTAGGGGCAGTTTGTTTTGGGTTGAACTTATTTAGGTGGTGGATTTGGCCTTGTTTGGCTATAAGGTTTCTAACTAGTTAATTAAGGATTATGGGTTGTTTGTTTTAGGTTCAAACTCACCTAATTTTGGAGTAAGGACTGTTAGGTGCTGGTTTATGAGTATTCAGGGAATGATTAAGCAAAGTATGGTTAGGAGCTTGAGGAGTGTTTGGTTTAAAGGTTGTTTGGTTATGGGATTAATAGTGTTTGTTATGGGTTAAATGACAAATATTGACTTTTGACTTTCGTGTTGACCAGATTTTACCTGAGATACTTTCTTGTTCTTCGAGCCGAGTTTGAGGGGCACGTAGGACCATCGGGACACTTTTTCGAGGTTTCTCACTGTTTACTAAAATCGACTTTCTGGATCCGTTTTTGCTGGTCTGAGGTGCTAGTTTTGACCAGTTTATTTGTTTTAGGACTCAGAGTTGTGTCTGGCCATTTGGGAGCTACCAGTAGATTCTAGAGTGTTGTTTGGGGGATTCAACCGAGGTAAGGGACCTTTACCCCTTCTTGAGGACCTGTGGTTAATACATGTGTCGATTTACTTGCATTAGTTGATTTGTCTGATTGTAGCATAACCATGTGCATTGTATATTGTATTTGATTGCATCGAGAGCATATACATTTCATGCTTGTCTCTTGTATGACTAGTGATGCATGAACCATGTATATCTGCCTAATATGGATTGTCCTTATATGGACTTTCATGTGTTTGATGCACGGCTTGATGCCTTGTTTGGACCCAAACGAGTCATGAAGACCGGATAAATGAGACTAGTAGGTGGGTGTGGATGATGATATTCGGGCTCACACCCAGCTTTAGGTGATATTCTCTTGCTCCGCAGGACTTCCGTGGATGGTCGGCCGGCCAGGCTCACGGCCCTGGATGGTTTCTACTAGTAGCCTAGGCTCT
>JBBMKA010000005.1:1886282-1902126 GCA_037833695.1 Sechiopsis laciniata
AAGATAAGTAATATTGATAAGATAAGGCTAGACTAAGATACTCATGAAATTCAGCAGCAATGTAATAAACAAGAAACCTGCGGTAAGGGGCTCTATCATACTACGCCTTACTAACTTCCACTTCTGCCTTCGTTTAGCTTCCAGTCTGACTTCCGTCGCGACTAGATGCAATTACGAGTCGGCGCTAAGTATGTGATAGTTACGTGTTTATTCCTAAACTCCAATTCAAAGCATCACAACAGATGTAACACTACCTATCAAACATGTAAAATAGTCTTAAGTTATTTCCTCTTCCAATTTACAACCTTTTAGTTTGTGTGGATGGTTGGTCGACAATCACTATTTTATTGATGTACCTAATCTACATGCTCTAGATAAACCCTTCCAGTTTCTCCCTACAACATGATACTAAAATTCCTTTTCCCCTAGATTTTTCCTAATGAAGTTAGTTCATAATACAAACAGAAAATACAAAACACGACATGGAAAACATATTAGAATTGTATTACCAAAGTAAAATGAGTCTAACAATGAAATAAAAGAAAAATAAATAAACAGACTATCATCGTCTCGGTCGAGTCTTTGAACTCCTCTCAAAAGTAGCATCAGAGAAAAGACCTTCATGCCTCTCTATTACACAAACAATCTATTTATAGGACTAGATCGTCGTCTCTGAATCTCCCAGATTGATACGAATCAATCTTCGCAATAATTTATCGTTTAATCCTTGCCAAATGTATTTTGATTTTTCTAAGGTAGGAATCCCGTGATTTCAGCAATCTGTCTCTTAATTTGTTTAGTTAGTCAACTTTTCGCTGTCAGACGATTCCTTCCTTATTTATTTGAAGTGGTTTTATCTTCCGAGCTTTAGTTGCTCGCAATCGCGTGTCTTGATTCTCAACGTCGCACTGTCCCGCTAGCATTAACCCAGCGAAAATAGAAATCAACATAAGTCCTGTAAAATTCATGCTAAACTTGCTAATATGGTCGTTTTCTGCTTAATAATCGATATCTTACATTTTACTCCCCCAATGGGTAAGCATTAGCAAATTCACCTTTTTATTCCTAATTTTTCCTTACTCGCAATAATTTTGAATTAATAAGTGCGAACAATGATCCGAAGTTAGGCTAAAATTTGACTCTATTTTAGAGTCATCAAATGCTGAAGTAGTCATTAAGTTTAGGGAAACATGAAATCAAAGCACACGTATCGCATGATTAACATTGTTTCGCATCTGCTTTCTTTTCAAAGTCTATTTGCTTTAGTATTCCTTTCATTCCAGAAAACCCAAAACCTGAAATAATCTGGGAAACATTTATTCCACTATGTTAACTCTCGAATTGCACTTATTAATTATAATCTCCGTGTGGATAACGATAAATAAAATAATACTTATAAATTGCTGCATTTCTGACCGCGTATACTTACATGAGAACACGTCCAAAGTCGATACTTAGCAATAGGTTTAAGCTTAGAATGCATTCATTAATTATTGATAATTGCATTAGAAATAGCAGGTCATTGACCGATGCAATTTAAGTTCGGCTATGTATAATACTCTAAAGATGATTCTAGACTTAAGATGCTATTTCTAACAACTAAGTAATAAATCGCAGGCTTACACAAGTATATTCAGTCGAATCGCGGCAAGTGATAAGTATTTATTTTATCGTTCTCCACGGAGAATTTGTAAGTAATAGATGTGAACTTAAGAGTCAGTACAGAATGTAAACAATCTTAATGAGATTTTGGGTTGTTCTATGCTAAGTAAATGTAGATGCAAATGCAAATGGTGTTGAGTGAGCTATAGTTGTGTTTATGCTATTCATGTGGTATGGTGAATTCAAAATCATACTTCCCTAACTTAACAAATGCTTTTGCACTTATTGATTTAGAACACCTAGCTTCCGCTGCAATGCCTCGTAGTTTGCTCAAGGCGACGTATGCAATAGCGGGATTAACCTTAACCCCTTTTAATGATGCAAAAGACTCTACACCGACTAAATGTGACTTGATGGAATTTTCGTTAACTCTTTCTTCCAAAGTTTCTAGAGGGTAGCATGCGTGGGTAGCTAACCAATGCACACTTAGTGTACAACACAACATTACAAAATGAAATCACTCACGATCATAACGTATATTAAACAACCAAACTGCACTTAATGCTTAATGAACCGATGAACTAATGCTATTAAAAAAGGATGATGCAACACATTAACAAAATAAGTGAAGACAAGTTGTCATGAGAATGCCAATCCATATTATGTTTTACCTTAAGTTCCCCTTCCGGAGGACTTAACAGCAACCGGTCGGTACATTGCCTGTGGGTTTGTGCATTAAATAAATATTACATAAACAACTAGTAGGAAAGTTATTCATAACTCTTCTCCAAGATGACTTAGACAAAGCATTGCCTAGCGAGAATGGTTAGGCTAAGCCCTTACCATCCCCTTTTTCAAGGTTGATGGTAAGCAAGCTACGAGTGGATTGTCAATCGACCCGCGTTGAGTAAAAAATCGCCGTCCTTAAAAGCGATCATTCTTGTCCTAACTTAATTAATTACTTGTGATACATACTCCCTTAGACATACTTCTTAAAATCAATATCATTCATTAAACTATAATAGGGGATCAAGTTCGAACAATTTATTGATTAATAAAAACTTAAAAAGCACTGCAATCTACTCCTACTACTTACATGAAAAAAATGCAATAATGTTTAGCTAAGAAATGCAATGAAAACTACATTATAAACCCTAATGGGCTACTGGAATCGTCGTCTTTATCACTAATGAGTTCTTCCTCCAATAGACACCATGGTACTCGATCTTCTGAAGTTACAGATGAAGGATAGTTGAGATCTCCATTGAGACTCCAACGGTCGAACCAACACCCCTTGTTCTTCAATTGTTCTCATATTTATAGGCATCTAAGGTTTCATATTGATCATGTTCAATTTTGTGAGGATTCTTTGTCTGAATTATTTGATTGGTGATTCTTTCCATTTTTGTTTCGATGATTCCGCTTTTCATTGTGCTAAAACTTTCCTTTGCTACTTTCTTCGAATCATTTGTACCACCTATAGGTCTTCCGCAATGCTAAATCTAATGCTTTCCTGTGCGTTTAGCATGTTAGCAAGCATTTCTTATAATTTTGTAGTTTTTTCATTTATACATGTAAATTGATGCACTTAACCACATTGTTATCCTTCTTTTAACTTGTACCCACTTTTAGCTTAAAGTGAGAACTTATATGGATATTTGTGATCTGCGCATCTTAGAATTCAAAATTGTGCTTATAAATCGAGTGAAATGCTATGGTTTGGAAGCTTAAATAGCGATAATATTTAGAGCTATCAAACTCCCAAACTTGAACCATTGCTCACCCCGAACAATGCTAATGAGGTTAACGCAAAATGAGTCTTTATGTATGAAAATAATAGTTAGTGCATCACTTGATTCGCAATCCATAAGCTAAAATCTTCCTACCAAAAAAAATATCGAAACTTATTAGACTCTAAAGTCCTGATCCTACCAGCTTTCTTCTTTCATTAACACCAATAATCTTTGTTTTTTAGCCAGAAAACTAGACACTCTTAGAGCTAAGGCCTACGACTCTAAAATCATTTAATCATTTACTTGTTCAATCTGAGTTTGTTCAAAACATTCTATCTGAGGCTATTTATTTGGATCTCAAATCTCTCGAGGATTTACGCTATACTTTCTGCATTCCTACTCAGATTGCACTCATAACCACAATTTCATAGTTCTCAACTTCCATCATTTAAGCATAAAACGTTCCATCTAAGCAATGGAAGGTCTTAAGCTTGCACTTTTGATGGTTAGCGGAGTACTTTGGAATTCCAATGGCTATTCCTTCTTCTGTGCCTTTCATTTTTACTTAGAATGTTTTAATTAACATGATGAAGTCATCAACTTCCAAGCATTCCTAACACACGCCCCTACACCTTTTCCCTTACCCTTCAACACCTAATTTAGTTCGACATAATTTAAAGATAAATAGTGCGTAACAAAATGAAGATAAGAACAATGCATTTAAAGGAATACTATCTTTGCAAAATGAAATAAAATACAATCTATGCATATACTATTGGAAAATGAAAAAATAGCGAATATTAAATATGGAAGCTTCTTGAAGTGCATGGAATCCTTGTCATCGAATGTCACGAATGTCTCCTGGTCATCATCTCCAAGCAAATACAAGGTGGGATAATTCTTTGAGGTTTCATTTCTGTCTTTATATATGGCTCAGTTATTTGGGATCACGATTAGAATTTCTTAGTATCGTGCTCCTTCAAAAGCGACAAATTTCATTATTTTTCCTTGATCTTCATTCTGTTAAATCTTTTAGATTCGCGCAGTATTGTGCTCCTCTAAAGCGATAGATTCTTGTGGCGACTCCAGTACTTCGTTTTCCTTACTTTGTCCAAATGCGAAAGTCTTTTCTTACTTCAGAACTTGTGAGATAGTTGATAGGTTAGTGTGGTTGGCACTCCACATAATAGAAATATGCAATATTAATTCTCATGCTTTTTCTTATTTCCCTAAGTGTGGATGCATATTTATTTACTCTTGTCGACCATATTTTAGCTTTTAATTTAGTCAAATTTTCTTATAAACTTCTTGAAAATACTTATAATGATGATCTAAATAATGCTCTATTTGAGAGCTATTAGATAGTCAGACATGGGCTTCATGCACTAGATATGCTACATGAAAGAGCTTTGCTCTAGAAGTTTAAATCCATTATGCCCCTTCTACTCCCATAATTTCCAGACAAGGACGCAAATGCTCAGCTGATGGCTGAAGCCTCATTCTATTATACTAAGTATCAGCATTTCCTTGGAGCTGCAACATTTCTTTCCATGCAGCTGCACTCCAGTCGATGTTGCCTCTTCTCATTGTGCTTATATATGTTGAATCCTTTGGGATGTTCGAGTAGAACTTCCTTACTTGATGGGCATGCTTTCAGAATTAGGTTGCACATCAGCCCCAAACTTTGTAATTAAATTTGTTTTACAATTTGTGGAGGCAGTTCCCTTGACATTTCACTTAAACCCTATTCTTGATGGAAAACGGCGATTAAGTGTTTCCTTCTCATCTTTGTTCTTTTTTTTTATTTGCCTTACTCCCTTGGGTAATTTGCGAGAGCAATGACTATCTTTTTATCTTCTCTTCGCTCGTCCCTTCCTACTGGAACATTTCTTCGGCGTTAAAGCCACAACTCGCTCTTCCTCCTTAGTCTTAATTTCATCATTTATTTTTTTGTCTCTCTTTGTGTTTTTATTTTTCTTCTTCTTCTTGAACTTCCTTCTCCCGCTCGTGTTTATACTTGGGCACTTATTGTACTTGCTTCAGCCCTTCTTTCATGACTTCAAGCTTTCATTTTCGCTCGAACTCAACGATCGCTCTCTACAACGAATCTATCAGAGTAGTTTCCTCTTTTTTTCTTACGGTTACACCATAGGAGGTGTAACTTCTTTCATCGTGTCTTCGACGATATGTGATTCTTTAGGGATCATGGTCATGGTTTCTTCAATGGGCACATGTGTTGCCGACTCTTGAGGTTGTGTCCCTTCAACAGTGGAGACATCATCTTTGATCAATTCCACCACCGGTTTGATTTTCTATATGACCTTAAGAATGGTGTGCTCTTTTTCATACGAATCTTGAATGTCTAGTCTGCGTTTAGGTGTAGAGGTTTCAGCGATTGTTAGCAAGTTCATGGATAACGTTTCACCCTTTCATTTGGACTTAATTTGTTTGGACACTTGAGTAGAAATAGATTTTCCACTCCTGGTTTGGGCCATTGTAAAATTTGAGAGTTCATGGGAATAAAGATTGCAAGAAAGTTTGAGAGAATTGAAAGTTGTCGTAAGGTTTTAATTGACTTAAATAGAGAAAGAAAGCATAGCAAATCACTGTGCAATTAGGCATGAATAAAATCATTTCATTTGGAAGTGGGAATATCGAACCCAATTGTTGCCATAAATGATACTGCTCGTCGTTTCCAAACCCTTGCTCTCCACGTGTCTATAATCAATCGACATTTTCTTTCATCCTGTGTTTGTCGCCTCTGATTGCTCTCAAATAGAGCATATTTTAAGTTATTTTAGTTTGCATTATTCTAGAAATAAAGGAGGGAAACGAGCACTAATAGAAGAAATACGATGAAAGAACATAGAAATCAGCATGCATTCATAATTCAGCATCGAAAGCGCAGTATTGTGAAAAAAATCATAAATATTGAATACTCTGCACTAAAAGTTTGTATAATGCAGGAATATGCTAAAAGGTACGCTGGAGGGGTTAAAAAATGCCAATGGAAACTGTCATTGAGGATTCACACGCTGACATGGCAGTTGCATTCGGTAAATTACGTCAACAAGGAAACAAAACAGAAATTCAAGGTGGTAATAAAAGACGACATAAATCAGTAAATTCCAGTAGAAATCAAGAGATCTGTATTAATTATGATTTTCCCGCTCATTCGGACTTGCCGACCAAGTAACTCAACATTATTAATATCTGTAGGAAAGTTTAAGTCTAGAGAGCTGGTCGGATGGCCAAATCTGGTCTAAGGATCAGAGCCAATTCTCAAGAAGAAGTACTGGTGGTGTTCATGTAAACTGATGATAAGGGGACTACACACTTCACATCCGCATCAATCCCATTTACTGTTTTATTAGGAGTAGCTTGTAGTTATAAACATTTTGTAGTTGCAATAAAATTGTTTGATTTAGCCTCTATCTTATGTTTATTTCTATGGTTGCGCTGTAGGAGTTTTTGTTAATTGTTCATGAATAGAAGAATGCTAGGAGCATAGGTCATTGAGTTTTACACTACTGCATGCTATTTTATATATATATACGTTGATCAGCTACCCACGCATGTACCTTGTGGTGAGTTCGAAAGAACGAACCGCATGTTGACCCAGTATGCTACGTTAGGTTGTGTGGAAGTCTTTTCACCGTTTAAAGTGTTAGGAATAACCTTACTAACTATTTGCGTCGCCTTGTTATTAGTATGGAGTTCGCAGCGGACGCTGGCTCTACCATATATCATTAAGTGTAGAAGTACTTATTTGTTAGGGAAGTAAGAATCTCTTTGGCTAGTCCGCACTCGTAGTATCTTCTAGGACTGTTAGTTATCAATTCTCGTTGCATCATATTTATTTTAGTTTTAGCATCATATTTATTTCCACATTCATTTTCAAAACAAATCACAACAACTTATCTAAATCATGCTTTACTTTTCTCCATAACTCTTATCCTAATAATTTTAGCTCTAGACATCAATCTCAGTGTAATCGATAAAATTTATATACTTATTACTTGCTGCAATATCCAACCCCGTATACTTGCGCGTAAGTGATTCTGAGTTATATTTAGCATAAGTTGACTTTGAATTGGTTACTAGACATTATATTAGCACCAGAATCGCATCGTTAAGTTTTTTGGCGTCGTTGCCAGGGATTGATTATTTATAGTTAACATCATTAGGAAGAGAGTAGTTTTTTATTGTTTAAAAGGTTGCATTCTTGAATTTTAGGAAAATCGAGATTCAGGTCGATATAACCAACAGGGAAAAAGAGTCCCACAACAATACATTACCACAAGCACGAGCATAACAAATGGCATTCAATCATTTTACGAATCAACAATGGAAGCATAATAGCATTCCACAGCAGACATACAAATTTCAGCAACAAGGCTATGCGGAGGAGATCAACACAACATAATTCTGTTCAATGAAGTCCAACTAGGATTATCAATCGTAGTTTGGGGGAGATTATAGCAGCATCTATCAGCATCATTTCGATCTGCAAGGAGATCGCAGCAGCATGGGACATGCTTGGGCGCTAGGAGTCATGAACCTACGAGTCCAGTATATACTCATAGGCAGTCTCTACAGGACACAATTACAGAAGAAGAAGAGTTGTTAAGATGTAACGGCCCAGGTTTTCGTCTCTGTTCCCCAGGTATGTTTCCCAGTTAATTCTGTTGTTTCGTTTGGCCGTTAGGACACTGTTAGCCTTGAGGGGGCATTTTGGTAATTTTACCTCTAGGGCGGTTTGGTAATTTATTGAGCTTCAGGGTTGTTTTTGCATTTTTGCTGAGAATCAGGGCTGTTTTTGCATTTTCAAGTGCTTGAGAGTTAGTTTTGCATTTTAAAAGAAGGGGGCTTGTTTTGGTTAATTAAAAATGAAAATTAAAGAAAAGAAAAAAGGATTTCGAGTTAGATCGATCAAAAGCCAGCAAATTCCTCCTTCTCCTTCTCTCTCAATCGATCCACCTCCCTCATCCCTTTCACCAATTTCCATCGCCATCGATCACCTCCCCGAGCAGCCGCCGAGAGCATTACCACCGAGCCACCCGCACGTACAGCCCGATCGCATCGCAGCTGCCCGCACAACTCGGTCGCATCGCAACCGCACGCACAGCCCAATCACATCGCAGCCGCCACCTCACCCCCGACAGCCTCGCTGCTGCACCGTGCTAATCTGCCCAGCCACTCACCTTCGCCATCGCTATAGCGCACGCCCGCACGCAGCCCGTGTCACCCGCAGCTATCGTACCGTGCTCTCAGCCCCAAACGCATGCCCGTAACCTATCTCTATCCTTGCCGCAGCCGAGGCCTTATGCTGCCGAGCCACCGTTCGGTTTGGGTAACTCCTATTTTTTAGCTCTGTTGGTTCTGTTACCCTAGATAAATAGTTATCTCTGTAGTTTTATTTTCCTATTACTGTTTGTCTAGATTGATTACGTTGTTGGTTATCTGCAGCTCAAGGAGCATCGTATATTTGTTTTGTTCTATTTTGGGTAAGGATTTCTTGACGTGGTTGTGTGGACCCTGCATGAATATACATTGATAGTGTTGTAGATTGCTTGTTTTACTGTTTGACTAGCATGTCTTAGTGGATAGGTTGATGTGATATCCTGACTGTTTAAGAGCATGTTTTGACTTCTTGTGACATGTCTATTAGTACCATGCTAGGGTTTCTCGTCTTTACTGTTAAGCATGTTGTGATATGTTATGAACTGAACAAGTCAAACTCTTAGTATAGCTTCGGTTAGGTTGTCATCATCCTGAGGCTGAGAGCGGACACGACGTATGTTGTCCCCACCAATTTGGGACTAGCGAGGATAGATTTCTGCCCTCAATAGTCGGTTGTGAAGTAGCTACCACTCCAACATAAGCCTAGTTTGTAGCCTACTAGAGCAAGGTCCTTTCCTTGGTGTAAGCCTACCTTTGGACGACCTTTGGCTTCAGGCGTTGGTGTGAACAGGCTGCCATAGTTGGTGCCGAGGGCCTCTCACCGGCTGTGGATTAGTGGACACCATTCCGAGTCTAGTTAGGCATGCGTACCTAGATCAGTGTAGTTTGTGAAGGCCTACATTTACCCGATTTGCAGCAGCATGCGGTGTGCGCGCACACGCATTAGATGCCAAGAGGACGGCTCCCTCGGGCTAATGTCGTCAGTACACCATTATGTTCCTGTTTAGAGCCAGATACTTAGGGACTCGCCCAAGTGTCTAGGATTAGTTAGAGAGCTAGTCACCTAGCCGAGAGTTAGAGACTTTCGAGGTTTGGGAGTTATTTTGATAACTCAAGTTTCTGCATCTGGTTGGTAAGCTATATTGCATGTATGCTAGGATGCTAGATGATGTGTTGTTTATGTACTGTTCCCCAGTTGGGGATTCTTACTGAGTGCCTTTGTACTCACCCTTATTTCTATGGTTTTCTGCCAGGTAACTTGGGATAGCACCGGGATGGCTAGAGGAGGAGCTGATGGATCATGGGAGTTCGTTGCATTGTCTTTCTTATTCATTTTATTGGTTCAACATGTTAGCTAGTTTTGGTTTATTTTTCGAACTGTTTTACTGTTTTAATAATCTTTGGCCAGAGGCTCAAATTATGTTTAAAGTTTATTCTGTGGAACTATTTTTCTGTTTAAATAAATGAAGTCTTTCGGTTTATCAGTTGTTTTCTGTTTATAACTCTATTTAAACCATGCATGCTGAGTAAGAACCGGGTTTATGGCTGTTTTAGAAGTAAGGCTGTATCAGAGCTCAGAGTCATAGATTATATAGACTGACCTACTGAGTTAGGTCATTTGTCCTCATGATCATCAACACTCCAATAGCCGTTATGTATGTCAAAAGTTAATTGTTTTAAGGGTTTTGTTTACAGTACTTTCTTCTAGCTTACATGTCTTTACTTGTTGTTGGTAGTGTTGGTCCGAGTGTGGACTAACTCAGTGTGGCTTGGGTGTAGATCACGAGAGATGTCGATTACACGTAGTGGAGGTGGGACGTCAGCTGCCGCCAACAGAGGTGGTGGCACCGAACCAGATATTGAAGAGACTACATCTAGAGCTGTTCCGATCGTCGGCCACCTTTGGCTCCGGTTGTTGCCTTGCAGAGGGGAGGAGTAAAGACTGTTCTACCTCAGGGTGCCACTCTTAGAGCAGAGATTTCCATGGCCATGCATGAGATGGTTACAGGCATGTTTACCGAGCAGAAAGCAGAGACTCAGGCTTTTTTGGTAGCACAGCAGGTAGAGACCCAGGCACAGATGGCCCAGTTTGCTTAGATGTTCCAGTCGGTACCACCTGGTGGTGCAGTAGTTCCTCCAGTGGGACAGAGAGTGCCGCCAGCTACGCTAGTTCAGAAGGAGCCCATAGTTCAGCCAGACATTTATGAGGGTGCTGTCGAGGGTGGCAAGTGGCTTAAGGACTTTGTGAAGTGGAAGTCCAAAGAGTTTGATGCTTCTAAGAACCCACTTGTAGCAACGAAATGGTTAGCTCATCTGGAGTACATCTTTCGCATCATGAGTTACCCGGATGTCCAGAGGCTGAGGTATGCAGCACATATGTTGACAGAGACAACCATCTAGTGGTGGCAGTCCAATGACAGGGCTAAACCAGTGGGGTCCCCACTAGCCCCCTGGGAGTTCTTCAAGACCGAGTTTTGGACTCAGTATATCAGTGAGGAAGCCCAGAAGGAGATGGTAGAGGCTTTTGCTAATCTGAAGTAAGGGGATGATACTATTGCCAGTTATGAGAAGAGATTTTCAGAGCATAGCTATTTTGCCCTAGAACTGATAGCCACAGAGAAGCTGAAGATTAGGAAGTTTGTTGTAGGACACAGGGTAGAGGTTGCTCAGGATGTTCGAGCACTTGGAACACAGGCCTAAGCTAGGGTTGTGGCCTTATCCAAAACTTACAATGTAAAGAATCAGACCATAAAGCTCCAGTCGTAGCAGCTCAGGATACGGCCTCTAATTCGTGTCAGAAAAGAAAGTTTGTGCCTTCTAAGACTTCCTTGGCTGGAGGTCAGCAGCAGCGCCGTCATGGCCAATACCAGAGCAGAGATTAGAGACGATAGTAGGGCCACCAGTAGGGTGCAGTTAGATAGCCACCTCAGTGTCGAACTTACGGCAAGACTCATTACGGTTTGTGTGGAACATCCCCCAGAGCGTGTTACAAATGTGGTAAGGAGGGGCACATTGCTAGAGCGTGCCCATAGGTTAGAACATATAATAGACCGGCTCAGTACTAGGGCCGCATGTTTGCCATGACCCGACAGGAGGCCAAGAAGATCGATGCAGCTATCATAGGTACCTTGATTATTTTGGGTCATTATGCATTTATATTGTTTGATTCGGGCTCGACCCATTCATTTATCTCTGCATTTTTTGTTAGTCAAACTTGTTTAGAACTAGAACCTCTAGGGTTCGAGTTGTGTGTTGCAACTCCTTCAGGAGCTAGTATGCTTGCTAGAGAGAAAGTTAGAAACGGCCAAATCCTAGTATTCAGAGAGCTGTTAGCAACTACCCTCATAGTTCTTCCTATAAGTGGGTTTGATGTTATTCTCTGTATGAAGTGGTTAGAGGTAAACCACGTGTTGATCGATTGCCGCTAGAAAGAAGTCGTGTTTAAGCCGCCCAAGAAGCAGAGCTTCAAGATTCGCAGTGTCCAGAGTGGAGTTTGCCCGCTGTTGATTTCTGCATTAAAAGCTCGTTGTTTGTTTGCTCGAGGAGCTTGGGGTTATTTGGCAAAGATGTCTGAAGAAGATCGCCTTTAGTTGACTGTTGATCAAGTACTAGTGGTTTAGGAGTTTGCAGATGTTTTTCCGGAGGAGTTACCAGGTTTGCCTCCACCGAGAGATGTAGACTTCACAATTGAGCTCGAGCTGAGGACTCTCCCTATCTCAAAGGCTTTATACCGTATGGCGTCAACTTATTCTCTCTCAGGTCAAGGTATGGTCATTACGAGTTTGTGCTCATGTCTTTCGAGTTGACCAACGCTCCAGCAGCATTTATGGACATGATGGATAAGATGTTCAAGGAATTCTTGGACAGCTTCGTCATTGTGTTCATAGATGACATTTTGATTTATTCTAAGACTAAGGAGGACCATGCCTTGCATCTGAGGCAAGTTTTAGCAACTCTGAGAGAGAATAAGTTGTATGCCAAGTTCTCTATGTGTGACTTATGGTTAGAGTAAGTGGCCTTCCTAGGTCACGTGGTTTCAAGAGATGGTATTGCAGTAGACCCCACTAAGATTGATGCAGTGAGTTTGTGGGCCAGGCTGTCTACCGTCGCAGAGGTTTACAGCTTTCTAGGTTTGGCAGGTTATTACCGACATTTCGTCAAGGACTTTTCTGCTAAAGCAGCACCCCTTACTCAGTTGACGAGGAAGGGGGTTAAGTTTGTTTAGGATGCCAGTTGTGATAAGAGTTTTACTACGTTGAAAGCACAGTTTGACGTCAGCCCCAATTTTGGCAGTCCCAGAGAGAACATGTAGTTTTGTAGTGTACAACGATGCTTCCAAGTTTGGCTCAAGTTACGTGTTGATGCGGCATGGCAAGGTGATTACGTATGCTTATCGTCAGTTGAAGCTCTACGAGTAGAATTACCTGACTCATGACATGGAGTTGGCAGTAGTGGTTTTCGCACTGAAAATCTAGAGGCACTTTCTGTATGGAGAGAAGATTCAGATGTTCACGGATCATCAGAGTCTCAAGTACTTCTTCACTCAGAAGGAGTTAAATATGAGACAGAGGAGGTGGCTTAAGTTAGTTAAAGATTATGACTGTGAGATTTTGTACCACCCAGGTAAAGCCAATGTTGTGGCTGATGCCTTGAGTAGAAAGACGTCGTATTCTATAACTTTGTTAAGTTTCCAGCTTCCATTACGAAAAGAGTTTGAGCTAGTCGGTGTAGCAGTGTTGTTGGGAGAGGTTTCCACCATGGTAGTCCAGTTGACTGTTCAGCCTTCGATCAGGCAGAGGATTATTGATGGCCAGCTGAGTGATCCCGAGTTGAACAAATTGATTGCCAGGGTTTAGGCAGACGGAGATTTTGACTTTGTTGTGGCATTAGATAGAGGTTTTAGATTTAATGGTCGCCTTTGTGTGCCAGCCAACGCTGGACTGGGAGCCGAGTTGTTTACCGAGGCTCACAGTTCCCCGTTTACTTGGCACCTAGGAGGTACCAATATGTATTAGGATCTTAAACAGACCTTTTGGTGGAGCAACATAAAGAGAGAAATTGCAGAGTTTGTTAATAGGTGTCTCACGTGTCAGCAAGTGAAGGCTCCCAGACAGAAACCAGCAGGCTTGTTGCAGTCACTGAGTGTGCCTCATTAGAAGTGGGAAGAGATCTCCATGGATTACATCTCTGGGTTGCTGAGGACACCAAAAGGGTTTACTCAGATCTAGGGTGTTGTTGACCGGTTGACCAAGAGTGCGCACTTCATTCCCGGTAGGATCACCTTTACCATGGAACAGTGGGCACAGTTATTTTTGGAGCAGATCGCTCGGTACCATGGGGCGCTAGCGAAGATAGTGTCTGATTGGGATTCTCATTTTACTTCTCATTTCTAGAGAGCACTCTAGAAAGGTTTGGGCACCGAGTGCAGTTTCAGTATCGCATTTCACCCTCAGACAGATGGCCAGATATAGAGGGTGAATCATATTTTAGAGGATAGTACAACAAGCTCGATTCCTAACAGATCATCAACATGCTTAGCCGCTAAGACATACAACCCTAGCATGGTACTAATAAACATAACTCATGGAATCAACGCATGCTCACAATATCGCCAGATCATCACATCAATCCTATCCACTAACACATGCTCATAATACAGTATAATCGGTAGGCATAAGATACAATCAATGATAGTTCACAAAGGGTCCACATAACCACGACAAGGAATCTTTACCTGAAATAATTACAAAACAAATGCTCATTGAGCTGCCGATAACCAAGCATGAACGACCACACAACCTAAACAACTAGCACTAAATAATTAATAAAACCAACTTAGTTAATTCAACAAGGAAACTCTAGAGATTTAGGAATTAACCAAATCTCAAACTAGACAATGTATAACTAGGGTTGCACGACACAACGATGATGCACGGAAGAGGCTGCAGCTCGGTAGCTGGGCAGCGCTGCTGTGGTGTGGAAACAACCACAAAGTCGAGCGAGGGGGCACGCATGTAGGCGTGAGTTGTGGCTAGGTACAGGGGAGGCACAGTGCGGCTGCAGTGTTGGTGTACAGGCTGCACTGGGGCATTGTAACGGCCCAGTCTTTTGTTCCGGTTCCCCAAGTTTGTTCGTTCGTTGTTTCGGTTGTCCGGTTGGGCCGTTAGGGCAATTTGAGCTTCTAGGGGTATTTTGGTAATTTGGCCTTCAGGGCTAGTCTCATAATTTGCTAGGGTTTCGAGGCTGTTCTGTTATGCTGAGCTTGTGGTTTTCCTTCTGTTTCAGGTTTCCAGGGTTGGTGTAGCTTTGTGAGAGGTTTGGAGCCTTGGTTTGTGTTAAAGAGAATTTAAGAGAAAATGCTTGTTAAAAGTGCATTCACCGGGGCTCAAAGCCAGGACCTGGGAAGGGACACGTGTCGCGATCTCCCCCCTCCCTTCCCTTTTACCGAGGCCTTTAAAAGGGGTTGAGCCGCTTTCTTTTTCTCTTTTGTAAACCCCACAAAATTCCCTTTCTTTCTCTCCTTCGTCGAGACGCTTCGCTCAAGCTAAGCCAAGCCTAGCCGCAAGCATCCTAGCATCCATGTTGTCGCCCCTTCGCCGAAGCCACGCCATACGAGCTTACCTCTCGTCGTCGTCGCGTTCGCTCGGGCGAACCTCGCACTTACCTTATCGAGCCGCAGCACTCAGATCGCCAAGCCCAGCGCTCACGTCCCAGCAGTGCTTCACCGTCTGCACCCCGTTGCGCGTGCCATCGCTCCTCACCCCAGCGAGCCATCGCAGGACCCGCCATAGCGCTCCTTCGCTCCAGCTCGCCCGCACGTCTTAGCCAAGCGCAGTCCTTCGCCTCGCGCACCCAGCACCAATGCTTAGCCTCCGCTCGTCCTCGCTACAGTGAACGCACGTCTACGCCCCGATCCACCAGCTCGCGTAGCGACAGCCTCCTTCGTCCCAGCCTTCGCCCAGCGCTTGCGCGCCCGCTCTCACGCGTTCCAGCTTCGCCAGCAGCCTCGCATGCACGCCCAACACCGAACTTCGCCTGCCCGCACGCAGCAGCTTCGCTCCCGCAGCACACCGCGAGCAGCCTGTTCGCCGGCGTGAAGTAGCGCCCATGCCTTGCTGCCGAGCCAGCCTGTTGCCTACCGCACGCCAGCCTTACCGAGAGCCAGCTGCCGAGCCACCTAGGGTTCGGTTTGGGTAATTTTCCTCTTCCCGAACCTCGTGCGTGATTGGTTACCTGTTTCCGTTTAGTCGATAGATATTGATTATTTATTTATATTTATTGTTAGGTTGTTGTCTGCAGCTCTAGGAGCACCTTATTTCCTGTTG
>JBBMKA010000005.1:1910299-1920708 GCA_037833695.1 Sechiopsis laciniata
TGTTATAGATATTTTTATGAATTAAGAAGAACATCTAGTCTGGTTAGAAGATATGCCCTTGCTTATATGCGTAGCACGATTTAACTTAAGAATGATGATTTGATGAGCATGCGTTGTTACTTGAACTCTGATAGTCTAATAATTTGACTAAACATGAGATATGTATTATTACTGCATATGCGGACTTGCTGGTCCCGAGAGATGATAAATACCCCAAATGTTGTGATTGCGGACTTGCTGGTCCCGAGGGATGATCCATACCCCTACTAGTGCTACTGTGGGCTTGCGGGTCCCGATGGGAGGGTTAATATCCCATTTTAGATTAGAGTGATTCATTTTTTTCTACTTGCTAGTTTTAGACATTTGGTGATGCTAGTTAGTAATATGTTGAGTTACATGGATGATTAAGTGCCTTGTTGGTATGATGCTCTTAACAAATTTTATTCAGTGTGTCTTTAATCTATGTGTAATACCCTATAAATGGGTCCCTTACTGAGTATCCAATACTCATCCTTTCCAACAACATATTTTTCAGGTAATGGAGCATATCGTGGTGGCTGATTGAGGAATGCTGATGAAATCATGGGGACCGTCCTAAGTCATTTCTATTCCGAAATAAATCTTAGGGCATTTTATTTACTATTTTAGCACGTTGCTTATTAAACTCTATCTTTATTATTTTCAAAGGGGTCCCGACAACTATTTAAACTTATTTAATTTATCTTTAGTATTTTCCAAAAATTCTGGTAAATATTTTCATTACTTTGGATTTTAGTATTAAATGCATGCATAGTAATTATTCTAGTTTTTGATTGGGAAATTAGGGTCGTTACAAAGATGGACCCCAAGGTTCTCATTCACTTTAACATCCAACACACTGCTAAGAGCCACCTGTTCACTACCCCTAATATTACGATTGAATAACATGGTTGAGGTCTCAAAATTGACCATTTGACATAAGCTTTTTCATAACAATTGAGAATATCTTTAATTTTTAAATAATCCTCCATATTGACCTTGAAAAAAAAAGAAAAAAAAAAAAAGCAAATTGTCATCATCAAAGAATAAATGAGATATAGTAGGACAATGGTTATTGATTTTAAAACTCTTAAAATTATTCAACTTCTTCTCCTTCTTAAGTAGCATAGACAGCCTTCAACACAAATCAGAAATAGATAAGGAGAAAGCGGATCACTCTGCCTCAACCCTCTATGCGATCGAATATCGCCATCGGTCCTGAAAATTGATATTTTGCTATCGTCTTAGTTGAGAGCAATAGTACCTCCTCTATGTAGGGTTTGTGGTTCCTTCCCTTTTCATTCGAAAGAGTCTTTGTTCCTCTACGATTTTGAAGTTCTTGTTTTCTATTTTGCCAGATTCCTATTTCTCGGTGCGTACATTGATGTCAATGTTAGCCCCTAAAAATTATTCAACATCAACCAATGAAATATTGACTATTAACCATTACCTTTTATGTTGGGATCTATCAGTCCTTTTATCAGTTCAAAAGGTGTCTTAAGCACTTTAGTAGTTCCACATAATTTTAAAGTTGTTTGTCGTCTTTTTTGTCTTCGCTCGACTTGAGGGCGAGTGCAAGACGTTCCTTGAGGATTATTGTTTTTCTGTTTTATTTTTACAAGTTAAAGAGTATTATTGTATGCTTTATTTTATTACTTACTGATGTGCTTTAATTTTAATAATTAAAATTAAAAGTGTACACAAAATTTAAACTTCAAAATTTTGTTCAACATTTAAGTTTAGTAATCAACTAAACAGATATCATTAAAGATCAAATATTAAATTTGTACAACTTTTTTCTTTCTTTCTAAACACTCATGGTAAGAAATAATTAGTGATTGTCAACACTAAATGAGTATAATTTAAGTGACATTTTCAATGTACTAACCAATTACAATGTCTCTGATGTGAGTCTCCTAAATTCTTATGTCCTAAAAAAGACTATTTAATGCATTTAAAAAAAAAAAAAAAAAAAAAAGTGATTGTCAACAAGTTTGTAGTGGCAAGAAATGGAGTTGAAAACACCAAATACAATCATTACATGTGACTAAAAATGGAAAATTGCACAAACCAATTGTGTAAATGGTCCAATTGATGAGACATTGAAACTTATGCAAGTATCATGAAAGGCTTTGATGAAATAAAATAAATCTCCAACTACTACCATTGACTTCTTAAGAACATTGGGTTAATTTGTCTAAAATCACATTCAAATTACACTAATTGTTGGTGAATTTGAAAGAGATTTCCATTAGTTAGGCACTAATTAATTAGGTGATAACAATTCTATTTTTAATTTTATGTTTTTAAAATTTAAATTTATTTCTTAGGTGGTTCATTTTTTTTTCTTCTTTAAATATAACAATATTTAGAATGAGATTTGAACTTATAATCTATTGATTTTCAAATTACATTATGTCAATTGAGTTCAACTCTTATTTTCACAAATCTGCTTTGAATTATAAGTCAAATTTCTAAAAATAGAAACAAATTTCTAAAAATGTTTTTTCTAAGTTTTTAAAACATTTTAAAAGGTAAATAATATTTTGATAAAGAGTTATAAGTTCTTACCTTCATATGTTGTTAAACACACATAATTTGATAATATTTGGGAGGGAGAAATTTAAATTTCTAGTGTTTTTTTAAAAAAAAAATTAATAAAAAGATCGAACTCATGATTTTTTGATATATCGATATACATTGATGTTCTTGAATAATGGTTGTGGTTGACATTTAAACCTCTAATTTCTATTCTTTTTTAGAATATATTGGTTGTGATCAAATCATTGACATTTAACATGATAATAATGTTTTATCTACTCTATTAAAAAAATATGTTTTATTTATTACATTATATTTAAATGAACTTTTTTTTTAATAACACATCACAAATATAGACATAAAATTGGAACCTTCGACCTAAAAATATTATTAAAAATATTAAAATATGCAAAAATGAAATTAGCCATTTGCTATACGTCCTTCCAAAGTGGAGGCTAAATCTTTATATATTTTATATTATTTTTTAAACTTATCCTCTTCTTATTAAAAAAAATATCTGAAAAGGGGAGATTCAAGTTTATAGTTACTGCCTTTACCTTCTACAAAATACAATTAAAATTCTAATTTTGTTATTTTTTTAAATAAAAAATTCAACTTTTGTTAATCTTTAAAATCCATTTTTATATTTGTTAAAAAAAAAAATCCATCTTTATATATATTAAATCAAGCGAATTTGGTAGGAGATTTGAAAAAGCTCCCAAATCAATTAACACGTAATGATCACTATAAACTATAAAGTATTCTTTATAAGAAATCCACACAAAAGGAAAAAAAAAAAAAAAAAAAAAACTTTTTTAGAATAAGAAAAAAGCAAACTTTATATGACAATTATTTCCTTTCTCAAAAAAAAAAAGAAGACAATTATTTCCAATATCTAGTCATCATAAAAATTTCTTTTAGTATAAAAAAGAACAAAAACAAAATAAAAAATTATAAAAAATTATTTTTGAAATCAAATTCATTTTGAAGTCCAAAAGGAAGTTGCCTTGAAGTTCCTTGACCAAGCTTCTCACCCAGTGGGAGCTAATTTTGAAGCTCCATAAAAAATGGCTGCTTAGAACAAACAATCTCAGTCTCCATAATCACCAATTCCCATGAAACCCAAAACCCTAATTCAATTTCAATGTCCATTTCTCCCAACCCCCTTTTCCTTCTTCTCACTATAGCTTCCCTCTCCGCCGTCGCCGCCGACTGCCCTCTCAACTTCACCGTCCTCCACCAGTTCCCCCAGGGCTCCGCCGCCCCCCGCCCCGACTTCTCCGACGAATGTCAATACATCCGCCTCGGTCTCCGCCTCGTCCTCTCCCAGTACCTCAAACTCACCGGATCCTTCTTACCTCCGGCGAACTCCTCCGATTCGTGCTGGAATTCTTACGAATCCGTCGTTAATGGAACTTGGCCGAATTTCAACATTCGGACCGATTGCGGGTTTCGAACCGGGTGGATCTCACAAGGCTGTATGAACATCACAACCAAATCCGAGTTCGAGAAGATCGTTCCTAAATCGGCGATTGACGGCGTTGTTTCGAGCTGTAATCAATCGCTCGGAAATGGTTCTCCATGTGCCTTGTGCACGACCAGGCTCTCGATCGTTCAGGCCTCGTTCTTGAATGGTCCGTCGATCGGGAACCTTACCGATTGCCAAGCGTATCCTTCTATCTACGCCGCTGCGTTCATTAATCGATTCGGCCCGACCGATCCGGGTACCGCTCAGTGCTTGTTTTCGCTTAATCCGTCGAGGGATTCCAGAAGGAAGAAGGGGAATACGGTGGTTTTGGTGGTTTTGATTTGTTGCAGCGTTGCGGCGGCAATGACGGTTGCGGTTGGTGGGTGGTGGTTATGGCAAAAACAGGGGAAATCGAAGAAGAGCGACAGGATTCGAAGAGTGGAAACCGGATTGGGTTCGGGATTGGAGTCGATTAGTGCGAGCACGACGTTGGTGAAGTTCGGATTCGACGAGATCAAAAGGGCGACGAGGAATTTCTCTAGAGATAACATAATTGGGAGAGGGGGATATGGAAATGTGTATAAAGGGATTTTATCTGATGATTCTGAAGTTGCATTGAAGAGGTTCAAGAACTGTTCTGCAGCTGGAGATGCCATTTTTGCTCATGAAGTTGAGGTAATTTCTAGTATTAGACATGTTAATCTTGTTGATTTGAGAGGTTATTGTATTGCAACAACTCCATTAGAGGGTCATCAAAGGATAATTGTGTGTGATTTGATGAAAAATGGTAGTCTTTATGATCATTTATTTGGGTATTCTGATTATAGATTAAGTTGGCCAATTAGGCAAAAAATTGCTCTAGGTACTGCTAGGGGATTGGCTTATCTCCATTATGGAGCTCAACCTGCCATTATCCATAGAGATATCAAAGCCAGCAATATTCTTTTGGATGATAATTTTGAACCCAAGGTTGCTGATTTTGGTTTAGCTAAGTTTACTCCTGAAGGAATGACTCATTTGAGCACTAGGGTTGCTGGGACAATGGGGTACGTGGCCCCTGAGTATGCGTTGTACGGTCAGTTGACGGAGAGGAGTGATGTGTATAGTTTTGGAGTTGTTCTGCTCGAGCTTTTGAGCGGGAGGAAGGCGCTCGGGGTGAGAAGCGAGGATAGCCAGCCGTTTCTGGTGACGGATTGGGCTTGGTCTTTGGTGAGGGAACAAAAGGTGATGGATGTTGTTGAAGAAGGCATGCCTGAGCTTGGTTCTTCTGAGGTTGTTGAGAAGTATGTTTTGGTTGCTGTTCTTTGTTCACATCCTCAGCTCTATGCTAGGCCATCAATGGATCAAGTTGTGAAAATGTTGGAAACTGACCTTTCTGTCCCTTCAATCCCTGAAAGACCTATACCTTTGGTTGCTGAGATTGATGAAATTGAAAAATCTATGAGTAGCAGTGGATCTGCTCAGCATTCTGGTTCTGTTGGCTTTCATAGTTACACATTACCAAATAACTCCAAGTAGGGTACGGGGTCGAAGAGACCGACCGTGAGCTTTCATCTGATTAGTTAGTTGGCCAGACAGCAGCTTAACTTACCAAGGAATGATCAGTTGTACTGGGATGGAGACTCGACCTAGCTAGACTCCTAAGGGAGGTTTCGGGGTGGGGATTTTTCGCAATGAGTTATTCATTTTGTTTGTCGGGTTTATAGTTGCATGATTCTAGATTTGGAGTCCATACTTCTAGTCCATTGTAAAGATGGATAGATTTGTAAGTATTTAGTTTTTCTATCATTTTGATGTTCTGTTCATTGTTGGAGGGAGGAATTTGTATATACATACTTTACTTTTTCCACTTAAGAGTTTGTATTCAAATGTTTAGACTTTGGTTTTGCTTTTGCATCATGAGATCCTAGAGAAATGAGTTTAAGCATTATAATTTATATATACATACAGACATTTATTTATTAGATTAATTTGCAGTATTTTTTAATTCAACAACCATTGTTGAGAGGATTGAATTCTATGATTTTTTGGTCAGGGATACATAGTTATGTAAATTGAACTATTACATAAATATGTATTATGTTGTGTTGACTATGTATATTAAAATGTCCAAATGAGAATCTATTAAAATCATTTTTTTAGTTCAACAATTTACTCGAAGGGATATTCTGAGTAAATTATTTGACCAATTACTCCCTGAAGTAACAATCTAGTTCATGTACTTCTAAATTTGAAATAATTTAGTAATTAAAATTTAAAATATGTTATGCAATATAATCGAATAAGACATTCAAGTCAATATTCTAAAAAAAAAAAAAAATAAAGCCATTCAAGTCAATTCATCTCTATTTCAATGGAGAAAAAAGTTCTAATAATACCAGTTTGGATTTTCTTTGAACTGAAATAATCCATTTGACTAAAAGAACCTAATTGATATCCAACAAAATACAAAATCAATCATTAGTGTAGTTTTCTCTTCATTTGGTTTGTCTACTGTTCAATTCTCAATTTTGTATTCTCAAAAAAAAAAAAAAAAAAAATCTCAATTTTGTGTTTTTAAATTTTCTCTTCACTTCTAAAATTGAAAACAATATCTATATCATATTGATTTTATTTGGATACGGTGGTTGTTTTGGTTCTGTTCAATTTTATACCAAGTAATTATAGAAAATGAGTCTATATTATGAGCTTTATGTCAAATTTTCCCTCGACTTTTTAAATGCTATTTTAGAAAATACCAATGAACTAAAAAAAAAAAAAAAATTGAAAGCTAAAAAAAATAATTATAAATAAGATAATATCATTGATGTTAATGACTATTGTCACATACTTTTTATAATATTGATATTAATAAATATTTAAAATACATAATGCTAGTATTAATAAGTATTTATAATACAATATTAAAACGTATTAATGATTATGGATACAAATGCTTTAGAATTTGTCTACATTTATAACTATTTTGTGAAAATGACTGAATTTCCAAAAGAAAAAAAAAATGCCATTGTAATTAAATTTTGGATGGAAATGGTTAAAGTTTCATTTAAAAGATACCCTTATTTTTTTTATAAAAGAAAATCAAATACCTTTAGTTTTAAAAACATTATAAACTATCATCAATGTTAAGAGTGTGTTTGGGGAAGAGGAATGATAATGATTATGGGAGAATGAGAATTAGGAGGAGAATATGAAAGAGAATGATTATTTGTATTTGGATGAAGATAATGATTATGAAGAAAATGATTATTTGTGTTTGAAATAAAGGAAATGATTATGGAAAAAAATAAAATAATGAGTATGATAAAGTAAAAAAATAGTAATGTATTGTATAAAAAGTTATTGGAGGAGGGGGAATAATGAAAAAGTAGGTAGAAAAAAATGAAAAAAGGTAATTTTTTGAAAATTAGATAATAGGGAGATTCTCGGTGGCCCAAACACAAAAATTATTCTCTCTCATTCTTGGTGGCACAAGCACACCTTGAATTTGAATGAAATGCATAAAACTTTTGTTTCAATAATACTCTTTTTTTCTTTCTTTTTTTGAGAACTCGTTAACATACTTTTAACTTTTTAAACACCTTAAAAAAGATTCTTACTCAGAAAGTGATTATTACTTTTTTTCTCTTTATAAATTTTCCCTCCATAAAAATTGTTAAGAATGAACAAATATTTTATACTTGAAATTTTGAGCATTTAACTATGCAATATCAATATATTTGCATGATGAAGATATTATGGTCATGAGTTGAATCCACCATTCTAATTCCTTTCATTCGCTTCGCGGGAACTGCACAGCACATAGCTAGAAGTTAGAGGGCCCATACTACCTGCCTAACCCCCGCTTCGAGGGACAGTAGATCGGAAAGCGCCTTCTAAACCACCCCATTCATCCAAAAGAGAAGGGGCCTATTTAACTAAAAGAAAATTGTAGTTAATATTCGACCAAATAAATTTCAAAACCCCAAAATAAAAAATCCATGACCATAATCTCTGGTGTAACTCTAAAAATATTTTTTAAAAAAATTATTTCAATAATTTAGCCACTAAAATGCTCGAATATAATAAAAAATGTTGGGATAACAAAATAAATCATTAGCGACGGTTTGGATGACATTTTAAAGTAATGTTTCAAAGAGCGATTATTAATAACTCGTTTGGATGTAGTTTTTCGTAAAATGCTATGTAGAGTGATTGTTAATAGTTTGTTTGGATGCGATTTTCAATTTAAAGAATTTTAAGAGAGGTTTGTTACTTTTTTAATGATGTGATATTTATGAATTTTGTTAATGTATAATTACTTTTATTTATTATTCGAAATTCCATTTTGTTTTTAATGTTTTCGACTTTCTTTTAAAATATTATTTCTTTTATTTGTATTTTTCACTTATATTTTTAAATTTGTGTCATTCACTTTTTTTGTGAGAATATATTTTATTTTTATTTAATAAATCATTTCATTTATCTTTATTTTATAATATTTCCTTTTTTTAATGCTATTTGTTGTGATAAATTTTAATTAATTAGCACAAATTAATTATATTAAGTGGTTGAAAATGAAATATATTTGTTTTTAACAAAAACAATAATATTATTCATATGAGAATAATTTTCGACTAACAAGTTTAAAATTAAAGATATTAAATACATAAAAATATATATAAAAGATGTAAAAACAAATTATGGAATATATTTTGTAAACCATAATATTGGGTAGATAAGTAGAATAATAATAATAATAATAAAAGAAAAAAGATATACGTAATAAATTTTTTTAAAAAATATTAATTTTTATTAAAAAAAAGTGTGAAGATGAAAGTATTGAAAAAGAAAATTAAAAAGGAATAGCCACAAAAAAAAAAAGAAAAGAAAAACGTTATTAACAAAAGAAATAAGAAAAAATGAAATAATAACACCAAAAGAAAATTAAAAAAAAAAACATATATTATATATTTTTTTGAAATAATGGTAACCACGTCCGTCCATAGGCCAGAGACTAGAGACATCGAAAGAGTAATGTCAGGTGATTCTCGAATCTAAGATTTTGAGGAGAGCATACTCTCAAAGTCAAAGTCTTCAACCATTGCACCAAAGAAAAAAAAAATATATTATGTACGTCTTAATAATTGTATAACAAAATAAAATTAAAATTTTATTATAAAAAATGTTAGAAAAAAAATTAACTCAAAATTGGAAGAAAAAGAGCGGAAATATCTGACAAAAATTGAAAAGAAAAACAAAAATTAAAAAAGAATTAAAAAGTTAAAAAAAGTTAAATAAAAAGTATTAAATAGGTGGCCACGTGGCGCATTGGAGTTGCGCCACATCTAACACCTCACTTTTCCTCAATCGCGCATTTCACTTAGAAATAAAAAAAATACAAAACCAGCTGCTGGCAAAAGCGCACACCAAGCAGCCCCTTATGATTTTATATTTTCTTGAATTTAAAATTTTACTACGAGATTGCTTTAAACTTCTGAATTTTCTTTTAACCATTGTTAGTACTACTTGATTTCCCCCCAAGAGTCTCCTACTTAATATTATTCATTACTTTGAATTAGATTTTAATTAATTACAAACATAATATTATTCATTAAATAGAAAAATTTGAAATTATTAAAAGTGATCATAAACAGTATATAGTGGCATGTTCAAGTAAGAATTATATGAATAAGGTTGAGTGTCTTATCTCAGTGACACTGTTAATATGACCTATTTTGAAATTATTTTAAATGACTTGATTCAAATTATTCAGGTACAGATATGCGAAGTGAGGGTATCTTATGCAAAAAGTTTGCATAAGATTTCTAGATAACTTTGTTATAAATCGAAGATAATACTTCATTAGGATGATTATAACTTGATATAAATCTTGAGTGAGTTATGATGTTCTGTTTGTAAAGATGTCATTTGATGTGCTTGAGTGAGAATAACTAGTGACGTTGATTCAATAAACCTTCTTTATTGGAGATTTTTCAAAATAGAGATTTGAGAATATAACTTCTACGAGATGGAATTCGCTCTTTCAAATTTAGAAATGGAAATGAGTAAGTGTTGATTTTGGATTTTGAATAACGAGCCCCACCTATCACTTGCCCGAAAAGTACTTTATGTCATGATTGAATCATAAACACATTGCTCATTAGAAAAATTAGTTGAACTTAAAAGATATATGAGTTAAACAGACATTAAACCCAGTTATCATTACGAACACTCATGAATAGTCAGCTCGCACATAATTGATTATGTTTGTGGACACAACTTATTTTATCGAGAGTTCAACTATAGATTTTTAGTGAAATACCCTAGATCGGATTCAATCTAAAAAAAAAAAAAAAAAAATTATGTAGATAAAAAAATATAAACAAAATTATAAAATATA
>JBBMKA010000005.1:1920808-1941430 GCA_037833695.1 Sechiopsis laciniata
TATATATATATAATTTTATTTTCATTTTCTATATAAGGCAAATTTATGATTCAGGGTGTGTTTGTTTTTTGGACATGAGGAGTGGTTAATAAGCACTCCTCAAAAATCCCTCGTTTGTTTTTTGTAGTAAACAACTACTGTTAACCACTCTTCAACCCTTCTATTAAATCTCTTATTAAATTTTATTCAACTTCACATCAATTTTATCACTGAACCACTACTAACCTCAATCCTCAAACAAGTAGTTGATAACTCAACTACTATTAACCTCAATCTCCAAACGAGTAGTTAACCACTTCAAATTACTATTAACCACCTCATTTTCTTCCACTCCACTCTTTTCTACTAAAAACAAACACACCCTAATAGGTAGAATATTATCCTATAAATAAAAATACTGTCTTGAATTGATTGAAATTATCGTAAAAATGGAGATTTTAAAAAAAAAAAAAAAATCAAGAAAAACCCAAAAATGAAACCATAATCGGTGATGTTGTTTTTTTTTCGAGAGGAATAACGAATTAGAGAAGAAAGAAACATATATGATTTTTTTTTTTTTTTTGTTAAAAGAAAACCTAACTAATGAATCGAAAAAAATTAATTAATTGAAAATTAAAAAAAAAAAAAAAAATTAACTATTTGAAAATTTTTTAAGTTTTCTATTTTAACAAATTAATAAATAGAACAATAGATTTTTTTTTTTTTTTTTTTGCCTAAATTTCTAATTAGTTTTTTTTAACTACTACAATTTTCCTAGAAATATCGCACACAAGAAATTGAAATGGAGAATTTTTTTTTTTTTTTTTTTTCTGTAAATTTAGAAGAAAAAAGAAACAAAATTTTGTTTCAATTTTCTTCTTAAACTTTGACGTGATCAAATAAAATTTCCAGGAATATAATAATTACGATTTTATTTGACCAATTCTAACCAGGCATCTCAAATAAATCGAATTGGTGATTGAATCACGACCGTCCACGTCTAAGTCAAGCATCTAATTAAATTAAATTAATACAAAACTACTTAAATATCCTTCTTTTAATCCAGTCCTTGATTGCATCCTAAGATATAAAATCCATAATAGTTCTAAATTATTTTTAGTTTTTTATTCTTATTAGTAGAAAATATTCTTTTTTCTGACCCAAGACCAAGCTCATCCTTTCGCTGGGTGAAAGACCATAATGTAACAAATTTTGAATATATTTTTTATTAATATTATTTTCTTTAAATAACGATTTTCTAGACTTGGTCTAATTTCCATGTTTTGCTAATATTGTATATTTTTTTCCTTTTGTTTTAGAGGTAATAATGCTATTACAAAACCAGATAAAATATTACAATTGTATATCCAAACATGTAGGTGTTTCTCAAAAAATTAAAATTATATATATATATATATATATATATATATATATATATATATCCAAACATGTAGTCGAAAAAATTATAATAATTGACAAAAAAAAAAGTTATAATAAGTAATTTTGAAGATTGATACAATTAGTAAAAAAAAGTAAATTAGTGGGGGTGCTTTTATATATATATAAAATAAATTTGTGGGGTGCTTTGAAGATTGATGTAAAATTAAATTTTTGTGACTTCATTTTTTATTTTATTTTATTTTTCAAAAAGTACGTTTCGTAAATTATTATTATAGGACATGTTTGGGGGACCAAGCTAACTAACCAATGATCAAAACCGACCACAAACTTCATAAGTGCTTGTTTGATTTCATTGCTTGGTGATAATTCAGTTCACCATTAAAGTCACAAGTTTGATTCTCAAAATCAATATTTGACTTTCATTTATTTGAGAGTAATAATTTCTCTTTTTTGAAGAGTTTGTAGTCACTCCTCTTGCTCAAAAAAAAAAAAAAATTGTAGGTAGATTTTTTAAATGTTTTGGGGGATAAACCATTATGAATATGACTTAAAGACAATCTCTTCCCATGAGGTTTGAAGAGAAGTTCAATGAATGACAAAAATGACAGATCATTCAACTATATATTATATTACCGTGTCGCCAATTTTATCTTGTTATATAAAATTCTCTGAATTCAGTATTATTTTGTCAACAATTTGTGCAGAAAATATTGGAACAAAGTAAACAACTTCCCGAAAGAAACTAAAAAAATGAGGTTGTATTAGAGGCATGGTTTAAAATAGTCTGCACTTATTAGTCAATGAGTTAGATAATTGTATTTTGATGCTAAGTTGTTTAGTGTAAATTAACAAAATTGTATAAGGATGTATTATTTAATTTTGGTTTAAGAAGTCTACCTGCAGATTGAGATGAAGATCTCAAGTTGTATATATATATATATATATATGAGTATTCAAATAAGTTTACTTGCAACCAGTCTATTTTTACAAAATAGTCGATTTTAGCTTATATTACTTAGTCAAAAAATCCATATAAAATTAATTTTTAGAAATATGATCACCATAAATTGTTGATGCAATATGTTTAAGGTATTTGGGTAATTTCTTATTAATTAATTCATTATTATAATATTCTATAAATAATAATCATTCTTTTTCTTTAAGAACTATTACATTGATATCAACTAATGTAACAAAATCGTTGTAGATTATCCAAAATCTAACTCTCCAACTATTACAACATTGATTTATAATTTTTTTTAAAAAGTATGAAATAATGCCAACAATACTAGTATTTGAGCAGCATCAATGTAGATTTCTTGACTAAGAGGTCTTGTGTTCAGATCCTTTACTCCTAATTATTGTAATCTAAAAAAATTTCCCTCCATAAGGTCTCTTGGTCTATTTTAGCCTACATTTTGTTCTTTTTTAGACTTTGAAGATTGATCATTCAATCAATCCATGATAATTTGAGAGCTAAAATCAATTTGTGTTTATGTTAACGATGTTTCTACATTTTTGTACTGCATAATTAGAGCTATATTAAATATTAATTTTTTAAAAAAATTATAATAAATAGTTGTATCCATTGAATGAAATATCATTTTTATTTTCATTTATTTTGTTATTTAGAAAGTGGTATTTTTCAAGGAAATCAAGGTTATATGATGTGAAGTTTCAAAAAAAGAAAAAAAAGTTATATGATATGACATTTATTTTATATGATATGGCATTTATTAAATGCATTATTTTGAATTTGAGTTGAATTGTAAGTCCTAATTTTTATTTGTTGAAAATTGAAGCACTAAAATGATTAGGACTCTTTTCTTACTGCCAAAATAATTCAAATGATACGTTTAGTTTTTCACTAATACTTTAATTTTCAGACATTTGATAAGTTTCTATTTAAGATAACAAATATAATTAACCATGGTTGGCCAAATTGCAATACAAAGAATGGACACAAAACCATGGTCTTACATAATGCAAAATACCAATGTTTTAAAAAAAAACAAAGTTTTTCAAATTGACAATAGAAGACAAAGAAAACGCCAAGATTTTGTCTGATTCCTAATATCTAATAAAACTTCAAGACATAATTGTTATAATCATAGGAGTGAAAAAAAAACATATGTGGGTATTAATAAAATATAACAAAGTTTTTGTTACATTGTTTTTACCGGTTGACCATTGAAACGACACCGTAAGATCTTGTTCTTCCATCGCCCACCTTGTTCCTTTCTCACTACTTTCCGTTTTTGAAGACTCAATTTGGAAGGTTGAATTAATTCATTCAACTTATCGGGAAAAGAAAAATAAATCAGTCAACTCAATTCAACAAATTTTGATCATTAGAGTTCAGATTAATTAGTGGTGATCAAGTGACTACTTATCATTATATATATGAACTATTATTACTGATTTATTAGATAATGATTATCACATTATTCAAAGATGTTGAATACTTTATTTGATTTCTTGCAAATGGCAAGTGTTATGAATGAAAATTGGATGAAATAATGTTCAATCCAAACAACGATTAGACTTTAAGCAAAGGTATTGTCGATCTCTCTAAAAGGATCAGCCCCCCGACACGGAAGGAGTCAACGGTACCGTTGATCCCTTAATGATTGTACTCTAGGCAAAGGCGTCGTTGATCCCTCTAAAGGGTCGGCACCCGCCCACAATGAATCGGATGCCACTATCGATCCCTACGTGGTTGGCTCCAACTGTAATGCGACATTGTTTGATCCTATAGAATAGACCCACAACCCTTCAACATGTCTAAAGGTGGAAAATTAATCAGTAAACTCTGTATCGACTAAGAGGTCAACTCGACCCGTGCACAACTGATCAAGATGAAGACAATGTCTCAATCCACAATTGAGTCAACTCAATCGTTTGGAGTTACTCTAAAAAGAAGTGTAAATGTTCATTAAATTTGTAGTTGAAAACATTACACATTAATTATACCATTAATTCAATGACAACAATTTTATTTGTAAAATATTATTTTTACCCAATGAGACTAAGATGAAGGTAAGCTATTCTCCGGCTACAACCCAGCATGTCTCTAAAGTTTATGTTTTGCCCAAAATATTGACTTGATCGTCGAAGTGATGGTGCTCAGCACCAACCTCCTTCACTCATTTTCTTCTTTGCAAGTCACTTAAAAATTCTCTAAAAATACATATTTATCATAGATACCGAATACACTAAAATTGAAATAAAAAATATTTGAACCTATAATGTTATAATTACTAAGTTAAAACCGTTTTCTCACTTTTTCTTCTAAACTTTAGATACCTAAGTCCCAAAAATTTAAATATTGATTAATTAAATGAAAACATGCAATATTGCATTTTTTTTTTCATACCCCAAAAGAAAAATAATAATAATCAGACTTGGTCTTGATGACCATCAAAAGGGATGAATGGAAAATATTTTTATCGTCTTTTTGTAAAATCGTTTGTTTCGAAATATAAATTGTAGATTTATGTGAGGTCAAAGCTTGTAAATTGGGATTCATAATATCTATTTTAAGTTGGGACAAATTAGTTGTTGTATGGTTTGTATGTCACATGTATAAAAGACAATTTTGGGTTTTTAGCCATTCGAGAGAGAGTTTTAGCCAATTAATCTTTTGATCCCTTTAAAGATTAATTGTAATTGGGCATTTTGTTAGTAAAGATCACTCTAAGTAATTGAAAAACTTGATGTAAGATTTAATCTCAAACCATACGAAAATTGGTACTCTTATATACGTCTTGTAGATGTCATTGTCTAATGAAATTATAGTTGGAAGAAAAGAATTATGAATTTGAAAGGAATGATACTATTTCATGAAAGTTCGAGAGCAAAAGTAATTTTAACCTCCAAAATATATCCTAAAATTTTAACATATAGGGTGTATTTGTTTTGGGATGAGAGGAGACGAGAGGAGGTGTTGGGCCTCCAACACCTTATTTGACTTAAGGTGTTCATCATCTCTTCTCATCTTTTCTTTTTTCCTTTTTTTCTTTCTTTTTGTCTTAACATTTTTTTATCTTTTACTTATATTTTTTTTTACTTGTTATTTTATTTTACTTTATTTATGTTTGATATATTTGTGGTTATAATATTATTATTATTTAAATATATTAATATACCGGTATATAATTATAATAATTATACCATTATTATATCAAATGTTTATTTAAATAAATTTGAATTTTGAAAATTAAAATAAATAGATATATATTATCTTTTCATATATGATAATAAATTTTAATATTTTTTATTTATAAAAAAAATTAAATACTTTCTATTCTTTTGTTTAATAATTTTTAATAACAAAAAAGTTTATAAAACTTCAATGGTTTAGAAATAATCGTATTTATAAATTTATAATTAAAAAATAATGTATTTTTTTAATATTAAGAATATGTACATCAATTTATTATTAAAATAACAATTAAATTTAAATAATTTTTACACATTGAATTTTTATTCATAATTTACAATTATTTCAATAAATTTAAAATTGTTGAATTTATTTTATTTGTTATAAAAACGAGGTTCAAATTTTTTTTCTGTTGTACTAAGCTAGACTTTAAAATAATAGTAGAAGTAGATCTATAATTTTTTATTTTTAGGAAGAGGTAAATTAATTTAAATAATTTTAAGAGTTTTGTTTGTATTTACCAAAAACAACTATGGATTTTAAGACTTGTATGAGTCAACATAGAAATTGAAATTTATTTTACATTAAAAAAAATAACAATAAATTCCAAAATTTCAGGGACACTACTTTTTTTTTTGCACTACTTTTTGTTTTACTTTCATGTAATAATTATTATCAAAATGTCATTGAGTTCAATCAAATGAAGTTTCGAGTCTAAAAATTAGTATTAGACTCTCATATTATTTGAGAGTTGGTAAAAAAAAAAGTTTGTTTTTTAATTAAAAAAAAAATACTTTCAAAATTTTATAATGACTAGTTTAACTAAATAGTTTTATTTTTATTTTTCAATTCATTCTTTTTTAATAAATAGAATCTTGGTATTTTTACTTTTTTTTTATTATTTAAGTTTAACAAATCTTGAAATAAATAAAAATTTACGAATATTTTAGATTAGTCAAACTTCATTTTTGTTGTGTGAAGTTTTTGCTCATTATTATTTTTTAATTCAAGAATATTTATGTGTGAGAGATTCAAAATTTTGACCTCATAGTTATTAGGTCGTACATAATATCATTGAAACTCCGTTTCTTTTGAATATGAATATTAATATGATCAAGGATGGTATGATATTGATTTTATATTACTTACAATTTATTTAGGATAGTGATTATATTTTCATACTTGTGTTAATAGCCAAAGTTTTGAAAATAAGTTCATTATTAAAAAAAAAACATAAGAATAGATTAAAAAAAATTAGATACTTTATCATCTCATCTCATTTCCCTCCACCCCAAATAAGGTTTTTCTGTCATCTCATCTCCACTAGGTTTTTCTATCATCTCATCTCGCTACACTCCAAATAAAAATTTTTTTATTCTCAACATCTCATCTCCTCTCCTCTCCTCTCTTCTCCTCTCCTCTCCTCTCATCTCACCTGCAACCAAACACCCCCATAAAATATATGAGATGAAGGTTAGACTCACATTTCTGAATGAATATTAAAAATTAATATTTAGATTTAAAAATTTTTTAAAAAGAAAAAAAAAAGGCATTTCTGAATTATAGAAGACTCTTGAATTTGGGCTCAAGCGACCTCTTGTATTGGTCTTGGGCCAAGTTCCATATTCAGCAGAAATTATTGAATGATTGAAACTTTTCCTGTTGAACATTAGTGGTCTACTTTTAGAAAAATTATTTAGATAATAGCTCAAATTATATAGCATGATTATATTTTAGAAATTTTGAAAGAGAAAGAATTAAATTTCTCTAAAATACCCCAAATTTGATATTTATTAGTTTACCTATTATATAATTGAAAATTCAATTAAAATATTATCAAAATTGTTGTTAAATTTAATAAACTGAAGGAAATAAAATTTTAAAAAATGATTCAGAAAAATTAACTAATTGTTGCTCATCTAGATCTCAATTTCTAAAATAGTAACAGTGTTAATAATTGCCAAAATAAACCTAATCACAACTGATTAATAAAGTAAACGCGATCTCAATTGATTAAGGCGTATATTTCAATATTGTTCAACTGATTAAGACGTATACTCAATTTGTGCATGTTGAACTAAAAAAAAGTTTCAAATCATTCAAACATTTACATGGCTCAAAGCCAATAACCACATAGGGTATTTAAATCTCAAGGGAAAATCTTTTCCTACCTATATTGTATCAATTTTAACTTTAAAGTTTCAATTTGGATTGATTTAAACATTGTTGAATAATTTATGAACATGAAATTGTAAATTTTATCAACTTGCAAAGTTTGATCTATATATCTTCTGTATCTTTGGATTTAAAGTGTGTTCGTCACTTAGATTGTTTGAGAAAATTTATCATTTTTTTAGTTACAACAATTATGGTTTCGGAGATTTAAATACATGACCTTTTGGTTGATGGTCCACACTAACGTCTTTGAACTATTAAAAGGTTATATATATACCATAATCATAAGTGGCGATTTGAAACAATAACCTTTTAATTAATTTATGTAATTTATGTTGCTGAAGCACTGCTTTTATTGTTAATTTAAAATCTAATTTCTATTTCATTTTTATATATAGAATTAAATATTTTTATCTCTATTGCAATAAATTCAATTTTAACTTTTATATATTTTTAATTGATTTTATATTTTTTTAATTAAAAACTTTAAATACATTTTAATTAGTCTTACAAGATTAAATTTATAATGGTGAAATTAAAATAAATTACTCACAAACAAGATAATCAATGCAATTCAATAGAAGAATTAATATAAAGGCTGTGTTGTGGTGTAAAAAGGAGACCTTTAACACACGTGTCTTTCTATCAAATTAATTTCCACGTAGAAATGGCACACCGCGTAAAAATAAAATATCCATACTCTGATATGAAAGAAAGCGCACCATTTCCAGGAATAATAATAATAAAGTGTCACTATAGTAGTCCGTTAAATATAGGTCCAAGTTTCAATGGTTGTTAATTATTAACAAAAAGAATTAACAATGAAATTAGCATTTCCATTGACAATTATTCATCTTGATTCCTTCATTTCAAAAATAAAATCATAATTCTTAATTAAACAGGATGTAAATGTATAAAATAAAGGGTATTTTTTTATAAATAATAAAAAGTAAGAAATTCTATCAACATCAAAATTTTGAAGGAAAAAAACAAGGACCGTTTCTTGTAAAAAGACAAAAATGTTCATTTGTATAAATAATTAAGTAAAATTGATCAAAATGAATAAATTAAATGATAGAAGATAATGAAAGTTGAAATTTTAGATCATGAATGATAGCTATTTAATTTTTTGTGTTTTTGTTTTTGAAATTCAAATTTGTATTTACCCAAATTCTTTAAATGATTTCATTTTCCTTTAAGTACGTGAATTTTAACCAAATTTCATAATTAAAAATAAATATTGAAAGTTTTTTTTTTAGCTTTTATTTTTTAATTTAGTTTTTAAAAATACAAATCATTGAAGAAAGAATTTATAAAAGATTGAAGAAAGGAATGAAGAAATTATAAAAGAATTTAATGACTTCAATTATTGATATTGATTGAATGTAATTATTGACATTCAATGAAAACACGTGAAACTGATTAAAAGAACAGAGTTAGAATGGTGAAACTGATTGAAAGAATAGAGTTAGAATGTTAAAAAAAAAATGCTATACATTTAAAAAGTTGCCAAAATAAAAATAGAGATACTAGAATTGGTTAAAAATTTTAAGAAAACTTACGAGATTAATTAAATTCAAAAAATAATTATAAGTATGATCACTATTAAATAATTTAGCTATCATAGGCATAGGTATTAGCAATAATACTATTAATAATAAATAATAGAGTATTGATGAATATTGTTAATTTAATATTGAAACGTATTAACGACTTTGGATGCAAATATTTTAAAATTTGACTATATTTATAATTATTTGTTAGATAGCTCATTCATTATAATTTTCTAAAATTTTAAAATGAAATATGTGCTTGTGTTCTATCTAAACATCGAATCCTAACACCCCAAAAATTTCTAAAGAGTTTTTTATTTTTATTTTTTACGATCGAAGGAAGAGTTGAATGTATAGGTAACCAACAAATTACATGTTCATTTATTTATTTTATTTTTGGGTTCAAATTGGTGTGAAGACCACAAACTTTATATAAATAGTATTATTACTCTCAAATAAGATAAATTAGATATCGATTTTCAAGATTGAAGCACTAATTTGAAATTGAAATGAATTACAATCAATCAACGAATCACAAATTTATTATTAATAAACAAACGAATTCAATTGGCATGATGTACTCACTCATAATAAAGAGATTATGAATTTGTATCCATGCCTAAAATATTGTTGAATAAAAAAAAATCAATTGTCTATTATTTTGTGTTGTTTGGAACGAACATTTTTAAATAAAAAAAAAATAGTAACAAAGCAAAAATCTTCAACTTCAATTGCCAACCACAACAATAGTTAGCTACATTAATATATTTTCATAACTAAAATTTCTTTGAATCTGCTCTCCAATCCTAGAAGAACTAAAAAAACATCCCAACTTTTAGAAAAGAATTTTTAAGTTTTAGAAACAAGAAATGGGGTTGATTATCAAACATTATCAAAGAGACATTCAAAGGAAAATCAATAAAATAAAAAGGAAAAAGAGACAAGGGAAAAAAGGGAGATGGATGAAACTGAGTAGCATTTTCTTTTCATGTTCAAGGAAAAAATTAAGAGAAAAATGTTTTTTAAGCCAAGAAAAAGAACGATCGAGACTAAAAGAAAAAGAAACATAAAACCTACTTTATATGCCCTAAAAAATATATATTAAAGTTAAGGTTGATTTTTATCAAATTGGGGGGTGTTTGTTTATTGAATTTAGGGAGGATTTAGAATGGTCGAGAAAATAATATTCAAACAAGTTATTGTAACTATTCAAAATAACTCAATTTTACTATTTAAAATAATTCTTCATTTCTATTCACTCAAAATAACTCATCATTTTTAATCATATATTTTTAATATTTCATTTTTAAATATATAAAATAACTTATTTTAATTACTCATTTTTTATCAGTTATTTTTTAATTACTCAAAATAATTAACTGCAATTTCTTCATAAAAATTTATATTTAAATGAACTATTACAAAATTGCATCATTGTTAAATTAAATTATCATCCAATCATCTCATAATGTATAATCATTTGATTATACCGCAAGGTAATGTTTAAGTTTGACTATTTATTGATTATTTTTTTCTTACGTATTGCTGAACAGGAAATAAAAAATAAAAATAAAAAGTGAAAACAGGTTGTAAGGTAGGTTGAATTTGACTTTGACCAAACAAAGTTAGTTATTTAAAAGTGTTTTTTTTTTTTATTTCCATATATATATATATATATATTACGTTGTTTTTTTAATTCAACCACAAATTTCCAACTATTTGAGTATAAAAATAAAATGTCTTTAGGAAGTTTTTATTTGATTTGATTGTTAAAATAAATCCTTTAATTTAAAATACGATTAAAGTTGATTTCTCACAAAAGGGTGATTTGATTTTGGAGTTGGGGAGAGATGAAGAGAGGAAATTGATTTTTTTTATTTTTTATTTTTTATTTTTTAACAATATCTCTCAAACTCTTCTTTAAACATATTTAATTCTAACAAACTTCAAATCAATCTTTATTACAATAAAAATTAATATAAAATTAAAAAATCTTCTCTCTTAAACACCAATAAAAATTATAACATCTTTTTTCAAAATATAAATTCCAAAATAAAATTTCTAACATCATTCCAAATCACTCTCATTCCTCTCCACATTCTCTTCCTCCCTCTTCTCTCCTTCTCCCAAACTCCAAGGAGATGTTTGGAATTTGGTGTTGAGGAGAGGAGAGAAAGGGGAAGGAGTTGGGATTTTCCCTCCTATTTGATTTTAGGACATCAACCTCTCTTCAACTTCTCCTCCAAGATCACATCAAATATTTTATTTAATCTTTTAAATGTCACATCAAATATTTTTCTAATTTTCAATCATATAATATAATATAATATATCTTTTATCTAATCTTATTAAATATCAAATCAAACTTCTTTTAATTTTCAGCTACACAATATAAAATAAAATATATTAAATTTATCAATCAATTCAAAATATACAATCATTATATTATAAAATATCAATATAAAATAAATACTTTTAAATATTTCTTCTCCAAAACATCAATCTCCAAACAACTACTTCATATCTCCAAACCACTCTACTTCCTCTTCCATTTTCTCTCCTCTCCACTTTTCAACACCAAAATCCAATCACCTCTCAAAGTAGTTGATCAATGATCACTTGTTGCTTATTAGATTATTGCAGAGCTGATATTTATTTGTTATAATCAAAAGTAGTTAAAATAGTTGCGCTAGTGCGAAAGCCGTTGCGCGTTAGCGATCTTTTAGTTCAATTCATATAATTGACGATTGAGTTAAAGACTCTCTTGAAGAATTTTTGCATGCTATAATATAATTTTTATTTTTCAGTTTAAAGTGTAATTTCAACTTGACCCTTATATTTTAAAATTAAACATTTTACTATTAACATTTTTATAATATTCACTTTTAAATTTAAAGATAACAAAAATGGTTACATTTGACTAAAATAATTATTAAACTAATTTTAATTTTCAAAATCTATATATAGAATGATTAATTGATTTTTTTTCAAAAAAATATATAAAAGTAAATTTTTAAAAAAAGTACATAAGGACTAAAATATTATTGAAATGTCATAGTAAAACAATTTTATAACATATAACTAATTTTAATTTAAGAACTAAAATCAGTCAATTTTTCTTTTTCTTTTCTTTTTGTTTTTTTTTTTTAAATTTAACAACTTTTGAGGAGTATTTTATCTCGGTGGTTTTAGTTCGATTTTCGTCAATTTTGTGCACAATTGAAATTGATATCTTTAATTTTTCAACAATTGAGTCAAAATCTATATCCAATAAAAGACAAAATTGTTGGTTTGATTTTTATTTGATTCGGTTCAATTTTTATTTTTTTTTATTGAATTCATTTTTTCATTTTTTTAAAAAAAATTTCATTTCAATTCGATTAAAAAGAAAAAAACTATTCTTATAAATAACATAATATTTTATAGTATTTTTATTTCATATTTTATATCTAAGTTGATTCTTTAATCAAATTTTGACACCAATATATTTTGATTTTTGGTATTTATATATTTAGTTCTTTTCAATTTTTATATTGGTTATTCCATCGGATTAATCTAAATCAAAATATTTTGATTTTTTAAAATATCAAATCAAATGATCCAACATCATTCTTCGAGTGAAATCAATTTGGTTTAGTTTGATTTTGTTGTTTTTTTCTTTCACCACTAATTTTAACCAACCCTATGTTACTAATTAGTAAATGATGTGATTGGTGTTATACTTTCGCGCTTAATATATATAATGGTTAGTTTGATATCAACGGGCATTAATATTCTATGTGAAAAAAAAAAAAGAAAAAAGCATTAATATTGTGAAGCTCACTCAAAGTACACGGCGTCTCAAAGGAACCTCCACCAGTAGTAAAGGCGCGACCCAACAATAAAATAGAGAGCTTTCATTACAAAGACTCACTCCAATTCCAATTGCCCCAAAAGTCTCTGAATTTGTCAACAATTTCATCCCTCAATATTAAATCACTTCCTTATCAACATCTTCTCCGGAGTCCCTTGAGTTTGTTTCCGTCTTCGTTTTAATGGCCGCTGCCGCCGTGGATCCTTCGTCGCTGCAATTCACTCCGACTTGGGCCGTGGCTGCTGTCTGCTTCATCTTCATCTCCCTCTCTCTCTTCCTCGAGCACTTGATTCATCTCCTCTCCAATGTAAGTCTCCAAACCTAATTTAATTTCTCAATTCTGTTCTGGTGCGTCTTGAAATTGAGGAGAAATTGATCCAGGAGAGATTTGATTTTGATGTTTGGCGCAGTGGCTGAAGCGGAAGAGGAAGACGGCATTATTCGAGGCGGTGGAGAAGCTAAAATCAGGTACGGTTTCCGAAATCTGAAATCGAATGTAAATTAATTTGAATGAAGATGAAGGATTAACGATTTCCATTTCCATTTCCATTTCAGTGCTGATGCTGCTAGGGTTTATGTCGTTAACACTGACGGTAACGCAACAGTCGGTATCGAAGATTTGCATTCCGAACAGCGTAGCCTACACGATGCTTCCGTGCAATAGAGAGATACAGATCTTAGCGAATAAGAATTTGGAGATGGAGCGATTCCGATCTGCCTCCTCTGCTAATCGCTCGTTTTCATCTCTGCCGGTAAATTTTGTGAGCCTTGCGGTGGAGAGTGGCGGCGATTCATCAACTTCTTCTTCTTCGGATCACTGTACTGCTAAGGTACAAGGACGTGTTTTTATCAGATTTTAACGAGGAATTAGTTTGAATAGTTATTTTAAGTAGTTAAAAATTAAAAGTAGTACCCAAAAATTGGTTTAGACGTGTTTTTTAGAGGAATTAAAGTAAAAAACTGATTTAAATGTAGACTTGAAAATGTAGAGTTACAAAAGAAATTAAAAATGAGAATAAGTTGTTTTGATCGATTAAAATTAAATGATTAGAAATGAAAAATTATATTACTTAGTTATAAATGAATTATTATAAATGAATAGCTATTATTTAATTATAGTTTTTTAAAGATGAATTAATAAATATTTAATTTAAATCTTCTTAAACATGACAAATAAATAAAGAGATTAGTGACTGAATCAAATCAAGTTGAACGAGTATGAATCATTCAATTCACATAATAATTAAGAAAGGTTTTTTCCGACAGAATTGATTGTGAGTTGTGATGGCAGGGGAAGACTTCAATGATGTCGCAAGGAGGAATGAATCAACTGAACAATTTCATTTTCGTGTTGGCTGTTATGCAGATCGTTTACAGTGTTCTCACCATGGCCTTGGGAAAGGCGAAGGTCTTTTTTTCCCCTCTTTTATTTAATCTTCATTTCTTTTCACTCTTTTTTTTTTTCAATTTTCAAATATTGTTTTTCTCTTTTTATATAATAAGTGCGACGGGAACATCTAACTTTTATGTTTTAGTATAAGAAGCTCATTGAGTTAGGATTAGTTTAATATAAATTTTGTGTCTTAATTGCCTCGAAACATAGTACAAGAAATTGATTGGGTTACGTTTAGTTTTAATTGGCTCTAAAAATACTACAAAAAAATCTATAGATTTAGTTTAATATAGTGTCTTAATTAGTTCCAAAAATTGTTATTAGAGCATGGTAATCTAATGATATTCAAAAGAAGTTGAAGAATTCTTTGGTCTTTTTTTTACCAAGAAAAATTTTAGTCCTTAATGTTTGAGTACTTAAATAGTTTTTGTCTTTTGAAACCAAAATTTAAAATATAGTTTTTGTAGAGTGCAAACAAATAAAGAATTTTTAAACATAAATAAAAGAGGAAAAGAAGACTTCGAGGTTTGATTTTGACTTTCTTTTAGGTGTCATTTATTTGTTACCACGACTAAATGATAAAATGCTGGGCGTTTAGAGCGTTGAATAAATTTTGCAGGTCATTATCATAAATCAATTATTTTTATTTTTATTTTATTTTATTGATTCAATCAAATATATTGTTACACGTCCAAGTTAAACTGGCTTCTGAGTATTGAATTAATTTCGACGTGGCAATATACGATTATTTCATTTTATTTTTTGTTTGTCATAATTAATGAGGTATTAGAAATTATTTTTCTTATAACTTTATCATCAAACAATTACATCTAGATGAATTATTATAATCGTTCAAAATAATTATTTATTTCTAATATCTCATTTTTAATTTATCAAAGTAATCTTTTATTTTTAACTACATCTAAACGAGTTATTATTTGCAACTCATTTATAAAAAACTGCATCTAAATAAACTATTAACTACAATTCATCTCAAAAAACAACATAAACGAGTTATTATTAAAATTTAAAATTTTAATCACTCAAAATAGCTCTTCAAATATAATTACTCAAAATAATCACTTTACAATTTCACATGCAAACGCCCTTCTAACCAACTAGTAAGCATATCAAAACTTCAATATTAGGGTTATGTTTTTCCTTATTGACATTTTTATCTCGGTTTTAGCTAAATTTCAAAACACTATAAAATGCCTGTCAAAAAAGAAAAAAAAAACACTATAATAATGCATTCAATTCTCACTTAATTCACTTCTCTCTTTTTTTTTCTCATTTTTAATGAAATTTAAACAGATGAGACGTTGGAAAATTTGGGAGGAAGAAACTCATACGTTGGATTATCAAGTGGCAAATGGTAATAGAAACAATTTAATTCTTATTGCTAAATCCTTTAATCTACTGCATTCTTTAATTATTCATTTTTGCTTGAATGTTAAAACATTAAAAAATGGTCTATCTCAAAATAATAATAATAATAATAATAATAATAATATACTATTATTATTATTATAATATTGGTCGTTATTTTTTTCAAATTTCTTAACTGATTAAAAATTTTGTTTTCAATTTAGTACCTGTAAACTTTTTTACTATGATGATTGAGCTCCAGGTCTTCATTGACTCCATTTGGGGTGTGTTTGTTTTTGGTAGAAAATAGTGGAGTGGAGTGGAGTGGAGTGAAAAAGGATAAAGTGATTAATAGTAGTTTGAAGTGGTCAACTACTCGTATAGAAATTAAGTTTAATAGTAGTGGAATAGTCAAGTACTTGTTTGGAGATTGTAGTAAATAGTAGTTGAGTGATAAATTTGATATGAAGTCTAATAAAATTTAATGTAAGATTTGATAGAGGGATTGAAGAGTAATTAACAGTAGTTTATTACAAAAAAAAAAACGAGGAATTTTTTAGGAGTGGTCCTCATGTCCAGAAAAACAAATATACCCTCGATGTTTCATCACCTTACCAAATCATTAGTCATTTTTTTTAAAATAATCTTACCCAAATCATTAGTCATTGATTGCCTAGTAAAGTAACAAAGCGAATATGGTAGTATACATGGTGCTACTTTTTGACTTTCATAATAGACCATGAATTTTTTTTTTTTTTTTTTTCATTGGTTTCGTATGTCATTTGGTTAAATAATAATAAATATCTAGAATTAACTAGACATTAACATTAACTAGAAATTGATGAAGAAAATGGTTGATTAAGCTGTTAAAGGGTCTTAGAAAAGTTGAGTTCTATGTAAGTTTATTCGAACAGACCTATACTAAAATTAATACATGAAGAAAATGAGTAAAAGTAAAAAAAATATATAGACTAAAATGTTAGGGGTGATAAAAGAGACTATAATTTTAGGGGTGAGAATTTTTAGGAGAATAATATTAGATTTAAAAAATTTAGAATTATATATATATATACACACACTGTTTGGTTGGTAAGCAATGAATTTGTAAAGATTTATGTCTTAAAAGATTGCTTTTAAAAAAATGAATATGGTTTACTATTTGAATCAATAGAATTAGTAAATTGATATAGCCAATAAATTGCAAATTAAATGTAATTTATAGTTACAAAAGTCAAACTTTTTTGTGGTTAAGTTTTTAACTTGTTTCCAATTGTTAGATCCAAATCGTTTTAGATTCACAAGGCAAACGACATTCGGACGTCGGCATATCAGTTCTTGTGCGACACCACCATTGCTTCTCTGGACTGTAAGTTAACTTAATTACATTTTGCATTAAGGAAAAGTAAAGCTAAATTATAAAATTTGACTTTGAGTTTGCATTTTTTTTTTCTTTCAAAATATAATTATTTTGGGAAATTTATGAGATTAGTCAAATTTAGAAAAGAAAAAAATCAAATATGGTCAATTTTTAAAAAAATTGTAAATATAGTCCTCTTAAAGTGCACCGTATTCATGATGAGTATACTGTATTGATGAATATTTATTAAACATAATATTGTATTGATGAGTATTTATAATACATAATACTATATTAATGAGTATTTATAATACCGTATTAAAGTGTATCAATGACTATTAATATAAATATTTTAAAATTTGACTACATTTATGTGAAACCAGTCCATCCACCATAATTTCCCAATTATTTTTTATCTTTTATAAAAGCATTTTAAAACTTCTCTTAAGTCAAAAGTTATTACTGTGTTATTAAGTTTATGAAGAACGACATTTAAACATGTTCTTTAGTGTAGCGTTCTAAACTAAAAATATTCATATTTTTTTAAATAAGTGGAAAATTTTAGGGGTTTTTCAAAGAAAAAAAAAAACAATATATCTTTCTTGTTTATATTTTCATATTTGAATGAATATTATACCATATTATCAATATTAGGATTTAAAGAAGTAGACTACAAAGTTTAAAAACATGTTTAGTCCCCAAGAAAAATCTTAATTATAACTTAAAGAGGAAAACTTGCCTACATATTAGTGATGTCCAGAAAAACCATATAATTATCTATGCATCATTAGAACCAAACAAATATATTTTTTTTTTAATAATTTAGGCAAATGGTACGGGTGAAGTTTTTCTCCCAACTTTTTTTTTTTGAAGTTAATGCGAAACCAAACATAATTCTAGTGACATCTTGTATCAACTTAGTAATTATGTTATAGATTGGAATCTACCTCATCCCAAATATTTTAAATTAAAAACTTGAAAATAATTGTAATTAGCTGAACAAATTGAAAAATTCCTGCAATTAATTTGGTTGAAAATTTACAGAAATGCTTCTTCAGACAGTTCTTTCGTTCAGTGGCCAAAGTTGATTACTTGACCCTTCGCCATGGTTTCATCTCGGTGAGTAAAAAAACTTCACCATATTCAATTTTACTGTATTAAAATTTACTGTCTTCTTTTTTAACAGACTCACGTACCTGGAAACACTTCTTTTAACTTCCAAAAGTACATAGAGAGATCACTGCACGATGACTTCAAAGCCGTAGTTGGCATCAGGTATAAAGTAGTCTAAAAAAAAGTAGTTTCAAAATAAATATTTGGATTTTTAAAATAAAATAGACAGACATCTTAATTCTTTTAAAAATAAATGCTCCCTCCTAAATAGTGTTAGAAATTACAATATTTTTTTACTTAAAAAAAAAAAAAACTAATTCCTCCTTATTTGACAGTCCTTTCATGTGGATTACAGTAGTTATCTTCATTCTGGTAGATGTGCATGGTGAGCTTTTCTACCTCATTAACCTACAAGCTTGAGTTTTTTTTTTTTTTTTTTTTTTTTTTGAATAATCTCTATTTACTGATAATTGGCTGAAAAAAGGTGAATTTTTTACTACAAACAGGTTGGAATGCATATCTCTGGGTGTCTTTCCTTCCCCTCATTGTAAGTTGCAAATTTTGTTTTATACAATATATTATGTTTTATTATTATTTTTTTAGGAGATTTTGCATGTATAATAAAAAAAGGTAAAATATTTCCATATAAAACATAAAATCATTACTGATTCATTTGTAGCAGAAAATTCAAATTGAGTTTTATCACCTATTGAATTCAATCAGTGATAGACATCTATCATTGGTTGAATTCTATCACACTCATTCTATCTCTGTTGAGTTCTATCACTCATAAAAAATTTTGTGCTATGAATGAATTATTTTAAAAATTATGCCTCAAATATAATACAAAGGTAGAATGTACTGCTATTTTTTTTTTTTTTTTTTTTACTAACCATGAATCCGATTACTAAAAAGAAAGTCATACAAAACCAGACGAGACGGGGCAACAAAATCCTAACCACTACTTTGGTACTGATCGACAAGTCGGACTAAGAGAACCCAACTTCGACGAGACACCGATAAAGAAAACTCTAACTTAATTGACAGTATTTTGCAAGAAGTTCTCTTACAAAAGAGAACAATCTTTGATTATCAATGTTATTGCGTCAAATTTAGAAGTTCTTAAACTAATGATCCTACTCATGTTAATCCATTAAAGAGAGAGGAGAAGCAATTAAATCTAAAGAGTGCAGATATTTTTGGCCTAAAAAATACCTTACAAGCCCAAAAGCCAATCAAAAGCAAGAGACCCAGCAGTCTAAACCGGACCACCCAGAATCCGGGTCAAACTCGTTGTATCAGGGCAACATATTTGTTTTGTAATATCTTTTTGCTCAGGTGTTCGATTAACCTACAGTTTGATGCATTAGAATCTTATTTCAGGACCAAATTTAGTCCAATCAAAGCTCTTTATAAACACATCAACTCATAATCCATCCATCCAAATAAAGTTGTATGTTCATCAGTTCCCACATAACCATTACCCTCATTTCCAAAATCTTCTATCCAAAAGCACCCTAAAATATAATTAGGGAAGATACATAGATTTTGTTATGATGTTGTGTATGTAAAGAATCAATAAATGGATTTGGATAATTGACCTTATTTTTGCACATGTAGATAGTGCTAGCTCTTGGAACAAAACTTGAAGTAATAGTAGCAAGGCTTGCCCTTGAGCTTCAACACAAGACTGATGTAATCAAAGGAGCTCCAATGGTGGAACCAAGTGATGGTCTTTTCTGGTTCAATCATCCCAAATTTGTTCTTACCCTTCTTCATTTCACTTTGTTTATGGTATATATATATAAATTATCTAACCAAACTCCCCCAATTCATTTTATCTTTCTCAATTACACTTATTTACCACAATTAATTTTCCTTTTCTAATCCTTTCTCTTTTTCTTTTCTTTTCAGAACGCGTTTGAACTTTCGTTTTTCATCTGGGTTTCGGTAAAAATCAATACATCTTTATTTTTCTTCATTTTCTTTCTTTTTACGTATGCTTGATTTGTTTACATTTTTTTTTTTTCTTTCCATTAATTGGACATGATTTTCAGCTACAATATGGGATAAAATCTTGCTACCATGAAAAATTGGAGGTCATCATTATAAGAGTAGTCTTGGCGTAAGTATCATTTAACGCTTCTAAATCAACTAGTTTTGGAACTGTTTACGAAACTGTTTTTTATTTGGTTAAAATACCATTTTGGTCCCTCGACTTTCATCTTTATTCCATTTTGGTCCCTGGACTTTCAAATGTTCAATTTT
>JBBMKA010000005.1:1941530-1970757 GCA_037833695.1 Sechiopsis laciniata
AAATTGGACATTTGAAAGTCCAGGGACCAAAATGGAACAAAGATGAAAGTCGAGGGACCAAAATGGTATTTTAACCTTTTTATTTTTAAGATCAAATGTTTAAATTAATGGCAATCTGTTAGGTCAAAACTTTTGAAAAATTTCGATATACATGTAAATTCAATGTTAAAAATTCATCACTAGCCTAATGAAGTTTAGTCCAATAAGTATGAGAGCTCAAATGATCAAGAATAGTAATTAGCCCACTTAGAGTAGAATCCCATAATTTAGAAGTTTTTTAGAAAATTAAGGAAGTGTTTAGAATTTTAGATTTATGTGGACATTTAAAGAATGTTCTAAAAAGTAGAAAATATCTAAATATTTTTATGAGCACTCTAGTTTTAAACACTTGTCTTGTAATCTCTTATTAAATGGTCTTAATAAAAAGTGTTGGTGTTTTCCACATAAGAGTTGTGTTCAACATTCAATAGTTTTCAAACACAAAAAATATATAAGATTGTATGCAAACTAGTTGTCCTATTTTTTTGTAAATTTTATCTAATTTATGAAGAAAAAAAAAGCTTTAAAAGCTATATGTAATAATTTGTGTAATGTTTAAACATTGTAGGGTCACAGTGCAAGTGTTGTGCAGCTACATTACTCTACCCCTCTATGCTCTTGTCACACAGGTAAATAAATACACATCAATGAGTTCCAATTCCTTTTCCACCTTAATAAGTATTGAATTTTGAAAAAGCCAAGAATTTAAAAATACATTTGGAACTTCTAAAAATATTCAATAACAAAATATGAACAAAACTCGATATCTAGATTAAAGCCTGAAACTAAAATTTAAATTATACAAAACTTCAGTGTCTTTGACTAAAAAGTTAGACGTTTGATTCTCACCCCAAATATTGTTAAACTAAAAAGAAATATAATCTTACTCTGTTTCATTTGTATGAACAGATGGGGTCACAATTCAAAGCTGCAGCATTAGAAGAACACACAGCCAAAGCCATAAAGAAATGGCATAAAGATGTGAAGCAAAAGAGAAAAAAGAGTCACCATCACCACCACCACGACCTCGACACGAGCCAACACCAGGAAGGCTCGTCTCACTCGGTCGCTGAGCTCCAGTCATCGACAGTTTTCGAGGGCAGCAGCAGAACCCTAAGCTTCCAAGAGATGACCTCTTCCCATCACCGTGCGCCCAGTTTTTCTGAACTCGATAGTCTTGGCATTGAATGTAATGAGATTATTGTTGAAGAACTCACAGAAAATGTGGTAATAAAGGATGAACCTGCAGTTTCAGGTAAGTTAATGGCTATACAAATAGGAGAGATTAGTGAAATTCATGAAGGATCTCAAAGTGAAAGACGGATTTCATAGACTTTTGGTTTGAGCTTTTGTAATATCTTGTAAGACTTAGATGAGTATATATAGTGTTGATCATATAATGATTATAGGTTCTTATTGGTGAAAAAGAGCTAGAAGTGAAATAAGCTTGATTGAATTGCATTTTTAGTTCTTTGAGAGGTTGACTGATGAATAATTATAAGAGTTTAAGACATTTTGTAAATATGTGTGTTCTGTTTTTTAGATAATGTTTTAGAGATGAAATAGTTTAACCAAAATTCACTTTTGGGAGCTTTAATTTCATAATCAAATAATTGAGGCAGATTTACTTTCGAGTACTTTCGATTTTGAAGTTCTTTAAAACATGATGCTTTTGAGTGAGAAGTGCTTTCGGTCATAATAAAAGTATGTTTATCCATGTCAAAATTTATAAACATAACTTTATTGGACACTTCAAGGTGTATGAGAGAAGGTAAACGAGAACGATTATAGAGAATAATTCTCAACACATGCATTTGGGTTTTCAACAATCATTCTTCCTCAGTCAATATTCATTTTTTTCATAATCACTATTCATTCTCTTATATAATCATTTTTCTCCTAACCAATTTCATTTCCATCATATTTACTGTTTTGTTTTTCATAATTATTCTCTGCACCCAAACACAATTTTACTCTTATAATCATTCACAAACATTATTTTTTAGATATTATTAAATCATATGAACTAAATTTTAATTTTTAAATTATATAGACTAAATTTTAACTTTCTCAAAACTATAAAGACTAAATTCTAGATTTTAAAATTTTATGAACTAAATTCTAACTTTGATGAAACTATATGGACCAAATTAACAATTTACTCTAGAATTGATTAATACTTTTATGACTTAATAAAAAAAAATCTAAAAGGGCACCGATCTAGGTGTTGTCAACACAATCAGAAAAGAAGTTGGTGGATAAATGACCATCTTATCAAGGGTTTTATAAAAAAAATTCGTGAAAAAGATCTAATCCCATATACCATCTTATCAAGGGCAACGATCTGAGTGCTGTGGAATTTATGTATGTTGGTTTATCCCATGAAATCTTTCAAAATTCAATATTGTAAAGATTGAAAATGACTATCATATTTATTTTCTTAAAATTTTGTTACTTCTTATATGCTAAGATCATTGTAGGATGACCTTCTATCTTTAATAGATTATTATTTTTCTTTGACTTGTTTTTTGTTCAATTGCAACTCGGATGGTCTGAGTCCAAATTAGTTATTTTTCTGTTTAGTTTGATTAATGAAAGTTTGTACTTAAAAAAATCTAAAATATAATTGCAAAAAATAAAAAATGAGAGAAAAGATTTGATTAGTACTCAAAAAAAAAAAAAAAGAGTACAATCAACGCCGATACAAAACACCATTTTCTTTCCCAAGCGCTCACTTCCTTTGCCACTGAATCCCAACTCGATTTCTTTTCTCTCCACTCTCAAATCCAAACCCTGAACTCTGTTTTTCCATTGCCGATTGCTTATTGCTTCTTCAATCCTCAAATTAGCCCTCGTTTTCCAATTCATTTGACCTAGCTACTGTAACTCCCAACTCCCCAATTCATACTTTTCCCCCAACTTTACATTGTGTTTTAGCAATTGGGTTTCAATCAATTTGATCAAATTCTTTCTAAACCCTAGAAACCATGAACAATGGCGAGAATCGGCGATTGAACGGGGAGGCGGAAGAAGAAGACGACGATGACGAAGGCAATGGTGGGCGTGCTGCGTGGGAAAGGACTTATGCGGATGACAGGTCTTGGGAAGCTCTGCAAGAGGACGAGTCTGGGCTTCTTCGCCCGATCGATAATAAAGCCATTTTTCATGCTCAGTATCGGCGGCGGCTCCGTTCCCTTTCTTCCTTGGCAACCACTGCTCGAATTCAAAAGGGTCTTATTCGATATCTCTATATCGTCATTGATTTCTCCAGGGTATTCCTTTTTTTGTTCATGTCTCTGTTTGTGAATGTTTGATTTGTAAGGTTTTGTGCCAGACCTTGGAAATCTATGAGGTTGCCATCACGTATTTAATTCTCTTTCTTTTCTTTTTTTTTTTTTTTTTGGATAAAAGTGACTGTCCTGGCCGAGCTTGCACTACATACCACCTGAATTTATAACATTTGGATGTTAAAGAAACTCGTGGGAAATTAAGTACTATGTAGGTGGCCATCATGAATTGAATCCAGCACATTAAGGTTCTCCAAGATCCTCTTAACCGCTAAGCCACTCCATAATAATTTCTACCCATGAATCTACATGGTTTCTACATGTTTCCTTGACAACCAAATATTGTTTGTTTTGACATTGAACATTTATGTCACTAGGCTTGACAATCAAAAAGAATTATGTTTCATCTCCATATTGTATTCCATGGAGGATTTTCTGCTTATTCAATCCATCTACTATGTAGTGAATGAAAGATGTGCTATCTTGAGTTTTTTTTTTTAGGAAACTAGAACTTTTAATTGATGTATGAAAAAAGTATTATAGTCCTATAGAAACTAGTTACAAAAAGTATGTCACTATGCTTGCTATCTAAGTGGTGAGTTACAGAAGGGAAAGTTGATGCATAATGAAGCAAAATAAGTAATAGTTAGTTTCTAACTGAACATCGGAGGTGTGTTGTGTGTTGTTGAAAATCCAATTGTTCCTTCAAGCCTCTATTTTCAATAAAAAAGCATGCACAAAGTTCAATGTTTAGAGCAAGTATGAATTTCTGTTTCATAGAAACTGTAAAATGACTGGAAATAAAGAAATTTGAGTAGACGGTGATGGAATAGTGGTTTTTCTTTTTCTATTTCTCTTATTTTGCCTATCACTCCATGTGCAGGCAGCTGCAGAAATGGATTTTCGACCAAGTCGAATGGCTGTGGTGGCAAAACACGTGGAGGCTTTTGTTAGGGAGTTCTTCGACCAAAATCCTCTCAGTCAGATTGGTTTGGTGACTATAAAGGATGGAGTTTCTCAGTGCTTAACGGATCTCGGAGGAAGTCCCGAGTCCCATGTTAAAGCTTTAATGGGTAAACTGGAATGCTCAGGTGAAGCATCTTTGCAGAATGGTCTGGATCTTGTTTGCGGTTATCTAAACCAAATACCATCATATGGGCATAGAGAAGTTTTAATCTTATACTCTGCTCTTAATTCCTGTGATCCTGGGGATATAATGGAGACAGTTCAGAAATGCAAAACATCTAAAATAAGGTGTTCAGTAATCGGTCTTTCCGCAGAAATTTTTATATGCAAACACCTGTGCCAGGAAACTGGTGGATCGTACTCTATCGCATTGGATGAGGTGAGTTTATTTGAATGTGTAGATTTCTCAAAAGAAATGAGAGATTGACATGGCTATTTCTTTAATTGACCCCTAATAGAACTAAAAGTGATAGAATCGAGATCTATTACTATATCAATATAACGAAATACAAGATAAACCAAGTTTAGAGGTTACTTAGATCCTCCCAATCTTGAGCTTTCTCAAGAACTAAACTTAATTGGCCAAAATATTTAATGCCTCTACTCTTACTCCTATTCTTAACCGAAAGGCCCAACAAACTCTCAACTAATTGTCTTTATACTCGTAAAATAAACTCCTAATAACAATCCTATCAGGAAGCTTAATGGAGAATACAGGTGTTCAGAATAAAATTACCATAGAAGATTTTATTTTTAGTTTTTTTTTTTTTTTATATGCAAGTAGTGTCCTATATCTTTGTAACATGCTTGCCTTTTTGTTTTTGTAGTCCCACTTCAAAGAGTTGCTATTGGAGCATGCACCCCCACCCCCAGCAATAGCTGACTCTGCCATGCCTAATTTGATTAAGATGGGCTTTCCACAAAGAGCAGCAGAGAGTTCTATTGCAATTTGTTCATGTCACAAGGAAGCTAAAGTTGGAGGGGGCTATACTTGCCCCCGGTGCAAAGCACGAATTTGCGAGCTGCCAACCGAGTGTCAAATTTGTGGACTGACACTTATTTCCTCGCCCCATTTGGCTAGGTCGTATCATCATCTCTTTCCAATCATACCATTTGATGAAGTCTCTGATAAAGTACTTTATGATTCACGACATCAACTACCAAAACTTTGCTTTGGCTGCCAAGAAAGCCTCATGAAGCCTGGTAAGAATTCAAATAAACATGATATTTGAAAGCTTTCGAATGAAACTTTTTTATGGCAATTACTGTCTTCTAATAATATATGCATGATGTTGAAAGAGAGGACATTGTGTCATGGTTATCTTATAATCTAGCGGAGAAGAAATTAGATTAATCCTCAGTCAGAAGAGAGTGCATTTTGTATTTAATTAAATTAAAAAAAGTTTGATGAAATGTCAGCAAAGCATAACGGCATAACCAAATGTAAGTGGCATAGAGATTTTCTTAGATGGTTTTTTAGAGGTTGTAGATCTGGATCATCGACCCACAAGTTTCTTTTAATAACTGGGAATCAGAGATTCGCCTCACTATACATCCGGGGCACCTGCATCTGTCCCTAGGCAAATCATTAACCCACAAATGATGTGATATTATTCTAAAGTACTAATCATGTGCAGCACCAGTACTGCAATTTATTGAAACATTTGTATGGGGATTAAATTAATTTGCAAATTAGCCTTTTCCTTTGTCCAAAAGAGCGCTCGAGTGACATCTTGTATGACCCAACCAAGTGGTTACAGGTTCTCCATCCCCAAATGTTGGTTAGAATTCAACAAAATTAGCCTCTTTGTGTTTGGTGACTTCTGTTTATTAGGTTAGTCATGTGATTCTGTGTTTTAGGCAATAGAAGCCACTCGTACCTGTGACGTGCAAGTATGAGTAAATATGGATGATTTTTGCCCTTTTGTAATTCATCGATGCATCGAATTCTTGACCCAACAATGACTGATCTTTTGATTATAGGCACAGGTAACAGCTCAGGCATCCGTGTTTCTTGCCCAAAGTGCAAACAACACTTCTGTCTTGATTGTGATATCTATATTCACGAGAGCTTGCACAATTGTCCTGGCTGTGAGAGTTTCCGGCGTCCGAAATCAGCGACTGCTGATTAATCAACACGTCTGCTTTCGGATGCAATGCAACTGCATTAATCAAATTCAAACTCAATACTCAGCATGATCATAACAATGCTGTCATTTAGGTACAAAGCTGGTATGAGCTTTGTACCAAAGTTTCAAGTATGTCTTGCAATGCAATGATGACGAATCAGAGGCTCATGTTGTTACTGTTGAAATTGGTCTTTCATGTTTTGGTAGCTACGAAACTGATTTCACAAAGATGCAAAAGCTCCTGGATGCGGCTTTTTAACACTTTGATATCATTTTTTCTATACTTCTCTAAGGTAGTATCCAATAGTAAGTTGGTGTACCCAACATTCAACCCCCCAATAGACAATTTTCATTTTCATGAGGATCTGTTGGAACTTTGTATTAATTGTCCAATGTTTTGGGGGCAAGTTGACATTTATTTTGTTAATTTATTTATACAGCTGGTCAAATTTTCATGCTTCCAAAATGTGCGAACGTATTTTTTACTCGGCCCTCATTTAGGGTAGAAAATTGGAACATTTACTCTTTTTGTCATCAAGTTATACAAAATATCATTTATTAATAGTTATGCTTTTGTCAACCTATCTAGATTAATTAATACTTTTGCTAAGTAAAAGCCTTATTTATTAGACCTTAATAAAATCATACTTGTTGATATGATAACTTGCCTTACATGATGAGACATTGCATATAATCAAAGTTGTCAACTCGTGAAATTGAACGTGCATTGAAATCTAATTTTAATATATCGTATGCTATTTCTTTCCTCCCGCTCAAGACCCTGTTCTTTCATTTTATTTCTCTGATTTTCTCTCTCCTACATCTCTGCGATCAAGAAACACACCAAAAATGGTTTTTTTTTTAATTTAACTTTGTTATTCGTTCATGAATCAATTTTTTACCCTCGAAACGTATGATTTGGATAATTTACAATTCAAAAAGATTCATTTTGAATCTCCGTTTCAAAACGTAAAACAGACGTTTTTTACAGCCATGCATATAATCATATTAGTCAATATGTTATACTCTTGTTTTCCAAGCAATGACATATTGGCTCGTGGTTAATGAGAAATAGGAAGCGGAAGCGAATGTGATAAGAATGAGAACTGAATTTTCCAAGATATTTACTTAAGAAACAAGCCTAGAAAACAACTATACATAAAAATTTCTTAATGATTATCATTAGCCATGATCAATGTATTTGGAGTTGTTTATAAAACATTGCAACAAGGAAAAAGAGCAGCAATCACTAACCAATTTACCAAGGCAAACATGAATCCATTGGATAAACTAGTAAGGTTAGGGCAATTAAACATTAAACTTTCTTTCTGGTGTAAAATTAATTTCTATAAATAAACTAAATCTCAATCAAAGATATATTTACAGCTAATTGCTCCCATGGTAGAAGAAAATTTGTGCATTACATGACGGCTACCCAATTCATATGACCACATCTCTCTGTACAGCTTTACCCGCACTGGAACTACATGCACACAAGTTATCCGACCAACCTGCCATCATCAATCACATTTCACGACTTGGCATCGACAATAATCAGAATGAAAAGAGTTCTGAGTTGTAGTGTTATACCCCTTGCCTATTTCCAAAATGACTGGCCAGATTCCTTCCACTAGCTTTGTTCCACGATGATTGCTCGTTTACGAGCACGATGAGTGTCATCAACTTTCTTACCCACACAATATTGAACTACTTTGAAGTTTGAAGATGAGATGGACCAAATGAATATTGAAGGTCTTGCCTGTCCCCAAAAATTCAAATGAGAGCAGAAATAATTCTTTGTCGCCTAAGGTCCAAGGCCTACTCTGACTCGGAGTCTATAGAAAGGTACATCCGCGGTCTGACAGAGCGCTTCTGGCGAGGGAAGGAGAAAGGACTATCTGACCTTTGCCTACTTGCTTTGTCATGTCTAACATCATTCATTCCAAGAAGCAAAGAAGCTGCTGCAACAGTATGGTTAGATTCAAAATCAAAGAATACACCAGAACTTTGTGATTAAAAGCAAATGCAGAAGCCAGATAAGCTGGAATTGAGTTTTTTTTTTCTTCTCAGAAGCATGATTCATTGATGTGATTATGTACAAAAGGGGGAGGAAAGCCTCCTGGCAGGCTAATGGGTATTACAAAAAAGCCCTCCGCCGAGTATAATTTCAGAGATCATTTGGGCATGTTCTTTCTACATGAAATAATAAATTACATAAGCAAGATCATAAAAAGCAGCCCGAAAACAATAAACATATGTATAAACAAGTTATTTACAATGCACGAAACCAATTTTGGTCATGGGGCATGCTTTTTGTAAACTAATTAGTTTCTCATAATTGGTAACTTTCCCATATTTCAAGATGTAAAAATCTTTCGTTAGAAAGATGCCCCCCTAACGTGAAAAGAATAGATGAACTATCAACTCTTTAAACATTGGTACAAGATCCAAAGGGAAATGATAGTCTGAAGTGCAGGTGCAAATGAAAGGGAAAATGAATAAATAAACAGCATTGGTCACTCACTGATATAGTGAAAAATAAGAAAGCATCAATGAGAAACAGGAAGAAAATAAAACAATTTGCGGGCAAAACACTATTGTAATTTGTAACTACAAAAAGATCTATTCAACCCAATGCATGCCTCTCAGATCTGCAACCATCATTGAATTTAACCGATCGTCACAATGCAACAGGAAAACGAAAAACGAAAAATATAACTAACCAGTATCAGACAATGAATTGATTTCGCCTCCCATTGATGGAATATGCTGTCTTGAATTTAATCCCTTGGAGGTTGTCAAATCCCCATTGCTACCACCTAAATCACCCCCAAGCCTTAAAGAGATCCAATCATCTGAATGAACACCATTTGATACATCAGCCTCATCTCTGAAATCAGACTGCATAGGCGCATCTGAAGGCCTTGTAGGAAGAAATATTTGAAGAGATGGATCATCACTCGCAAAAGCTAAGGGATTATCAACCAAGCTGCCATTCATGTCACCATCAGTACGACCAATTAAAGAACCTGGAACAAGAGAAGTAGGACTTATAGCTGCCTCTGAGGTTCCTGCAAACCCATTCATCGTGGAACAATCAATGGAGTTATGCTGCAAGTCAACTAGCGCATCTGATACATCTGCACCACTGCTAAACAATTGGAATCCAGCACCTCCTTGAGTGCCAGGAGGTAATGGCCAAGACATTCCAAATTCTTCATCATGAGCATTAAAAAGGCCCAAGCATGAAGTTCCAGCAGATAATAGAGTTGGATCATCAGGATAGGTATCAGTGAGTCCAGGAGGTGGCATGGAGAAAGGAATATCATCTGCATCGGTATGGTTGGTCTGATAAACAGTTCCAGATGAAACTAAAATGTCATTTTCATCATCTGAATCACTTAGTACAATGATGTCACCAACAGGAGCAATTGGATTTTGTTCTGTGAATCCATACGCTGAGTCAACATGTAAGGAAAGAGAATCCATCTCAATCCCGTTATTGTTAGAAAAATCCAAGTTCACACCATCTTGGTTTACACTTGGATCTTCACCATCCCTACTGCCCGTGCCACTGCTGCTCATTGGGATAACCTTTTGGTTATGGCTCCCATAATTCTCCGGCAGTCTACTACCAGAAGTGAAAGTATTGATATCTTCAGGTCTGCTAACTTCCCAAAACCCATTACTGTTCCTCTTGATGCCAAGTTTCAGACCACGCTCTGATCCACCTTCCTGCTTTATCTGTTTCAATGCTTCCATTTTTGGTTTAACATCCTCATTAGAAACACACAAACTGCCGTCAGGAGAGTGCCACAGGCAAAGACTACTAAGATCCCTGCGCTCACTTTCAGTTTTTGACCTCACACGCCAGGAACCATCAGGCTTAACGTCAATTTCTGTAACATCTTCTCCACAATGTCTCATCTGTACAACCAAAATATGATATGATTAAATCAATTTCATTGGTAAAATGTAGATGAAGAATGCATAAGACAGTACCGAAGTTGTTATGCGGTTGAAATACGGGTCTATAATAACATTCTCCAGCGCATAGTTCTTTAAACAGATTGGGCACTGCCACTGCAGTAAGAATACAAACAGTTAAATATCAGAACAAGATTTGCATAAGAAATTGATATAACAACTTGCCTTCCTTGAACGTTGATTCATTTCTACAAACACTTCAAGATCAAAGCAGCCCATGTGAACACAAGGTTTAAACCGTCCAGCAATCTTCATCCTTGATCCACTCATCTAGAGAACGGAAGAACACAAAGGAATAATGCAGATTATTATTTCTGTGGAAGTGGATGAGCATGCACATCAGTAAAACCCAAATCAATTTTTCCAGTAGTCTGGCCAATTAGAATTTAGAATATAACAAATTACAAGTAAATCAATTTTGCCAGTATTCTTGGATGAGATCTTTGTGATAAGGTCATTCGGATTTGGGACTATCTTCCTTCATGTATTTAATTGGCAGATGATCAAACCAGGCAACATACAAGATCTCATCCTTTATACCTTCGGTGGTCATCCTTTCAAGGAGGAGAAGAAGACTCTATGGAAGTCCTTTCTAATTGCTTTTTAGTGGATATTATGGAGGAAACGGAATGCCAATCTTTTTGAAGAGAGAATGAACAAGATAGTGACAACATTATTGAATCCATTACTGTTCTTGCTTGAACTTGGGCACATACAATTCATCCTTTCAAGGATTATAGTTTTTCTACTCTTTTGTCTCATTCGCAAAGTTTTTTGTAATTATGATGGACCAATCTTTTGTAACTTTTCATACATCAATGAAAGTTAAATGTTTCCTATAAAAAAAAAACGACAAGCTGATAAGTATTTCTATATAGGCTGTACTCACTTCAGTTTGACAACCAAAGTTTATCCCTTAAAACCACCTAATCAATGTTATCAAGTCTTCTAAACATGATTTTGTTGCGCAAATATCCAACTAATCGGATAATGAGGAAAAAGGAACATAAAGTTCCAACTGGGCGGGGGGCGCATAGCTTAGACCATAAAACTTAAATATTCTTCAAAACACTATGAAAACGTATCCTCAGAAATATAGATATGGTGCATAAGAAAAGCCTAATACTGCAACACGATAGCCTTTATTGTCCTAGGTAAAGAGAATTAAAAATATTGGTGATCATTGTAAACAGTGAGTGGAACCACAAATTAGATAAACATAAACTATATATTTTCAAAAAATAAAGTTTGTTTCTTGTTCAAACAATAAAAAACTATAGGTTTTCTAAACTAATTTCCAAGATAGAGTAGATCTCCATATCTTGGCCATCAATTACTATTATTATGAAGTTATACAAGGGGTGAAACCCCATCCAAAGGAAATTACAAAAACCTACTCCAATTAGAAAAAGTGTCTATGCTACGATTGCAATTAAAAGAAAAAAAATCATGATTTTTACAGGTGGCTTTCCCTCCCTTATGAAGTATTTCATTTGTCCAACTCCAGAGAACCGATGCAAAGTGTTTATCCTTTCAAAAGGAACAAAGAGGGAAAAGAAAAGCTGCAGCAAACATAATTCATAAAGGGTTGAGAAACAATTCTTCTCCCCCTTCTCATAAATATTTCAAATGAGAAGCAAAATAATACAATATAGGAGACTAATGTATTTCTGTAAGTGGCATGAGACTTACAGGACAGCGTAGATTAACCCCAAAAAAGTCTGCAACAACCTCCAAGTCACTGTCAGTATCATCAGCATTATCTTCAGTGTTCCCACCACCAATGCAACGGCAAACTCGAGCAAGAGCATCTTGAAAATGTTCACCATCTGACTCCTTGGGAATGATGCCTAGAACCTAGAGGAGAAAAGACACATGTAATCGCCAATGACAGCCAACTTACGTTTTTGAGAAAACAAAAAGACACTATTTATGATGGACGTAAAAAAAAGAAATAGAAAAGAATACAAACATACAAACATGTGCAATCTGCAACATGTGTCTATTCAACATTACATCTCCTCTATAGTGTGGGAAAAACCACAACCTTCTTTCTAGCTCTTCCTTTTTCATATCAATAACCTAGCAATGAGAAAAATGAAAGAATGCAAACGAATGCAAAAAGAGGGCCCACAAAAGGAGGCAAACTAAAAAAAATGGCCTCCAATAAGTAAAATTAGTCCCAACGAATAATTACAAAAAAAGCTTCACCATCAAAGCCCATAGAGAAATATAAATGTAACAAGGAACCAAACATCACTAGTTCTTTTTAGCACTTCTTTCCGCCATCTCCCTCTCTCATGCACCCAACTTCAATTTACTAAACAAGGTATATGAGTTCTTGGTTGTCCGAATCAAAAGTGCCATCGAGCTTCTTGAGTCTGCCTCAACATTTTGGATAGCTTTAAATGTGCCAACTGCCACCGTTATATCTCACATGGGAGACTACCTGTCCATATTTTCTTTTTATCTGTACGGTTTGGTTTGGTTTGTTTGTTTCTCTTTTAGTGTTTCTTTTCTCCCCTAATATCTCATTGGAGGTTTTGGTGTTTCTTTTCTACCCTCCAGCTTATGCCTCAAGATAGTCTCTGGCATCATTTCCTAATAGCAACATTCTATAAATACTATCTTAACATTTCCACTAGAATTTTTTTTTTTTTTTTTTTGAAACAAGGTAACCACGCTAGGTACCGGAGACAATTTCCACTAGAAAAATATGATGCTGCATATTACAAATATGGCCAAGAAATATAGAAGGTGCTCCAAGATGATATCATAAGAATCCAATAACTTGGCAGACATTTAACAACTGTGGTTACCAAAAAAGTTACCTGTTGAACAGTGCGCCGTTTCACAATTCGAACCCCTATACAAAAAGTACGACTATCACATCCAGTTAATGTTATCTTATTCATTCCATCTTTCGTGCATGGTGTGATCTGTCAGACAAAAGAGTAAAAAAGATGGGTGTTAGAAAATATAACTGTTCCATTCCACTGGAACACACAAAAATCACAATTTAGCAGGAGGAAACTTACAATTGGGCCATCATCACGACCATTAGCCCCCAGAAGTTGAGAACCGGGCCTATTAACGGCACGAACAGCCACGCCTGTGAAGCAATTAAAATTCGTTCTTCATTGCTAAATGAACTTTCCTAGTGCATAGTAAAGATCCTCAATCATACATGCATAGTGCAACAAAATGATTTTATCAAGAATTTAATAAACATATAAACTTTTTTTTTATGAGAAACAAAAACTTTTCATTGATATATGAAGAAGTACAAACAGATATCACAAGGATTACAACAAATTTTGCCAATGGTTGAACAAAGTAGAGAGATCATAAATATATGAGGGGTGAGATCATAAACATCTAAACTTTCATTGAGATGAAAATGAAAGAATACACAGGCATACAAAAAAAAACCCCACAAAAAAGAGGAAGGAGGCTACAGAAATGGCTTTAAGAGTTTTTTTTTATAGGAAATGAAAACTATTTCATTAAATATATGAAAAAGTTACAAAGGGGAGGGAGAGGCATGAAGCCTGATACAAAGAGATAGAAGGAGAAAAAAAGAAAATCAAAGCCAAACTCTCTATTACAAGAAAAACAATGAAATAAAGGGGTTGGATCAATGGCAAGAGTCAATCCGAACCAGTGTGAAGAAACCAACTCGGGTCTATTGTCGATTGTCAATCGATGATGAACCGGATGGACCGAAATAATCCAAAAAAGGGTTTCCCCCCTTCATCATGGCCAATGGATCATCGTCTTCTTGTTTGGAGGAAGAGATCGACAAAGCTTCAAGAGAGAAGAGGAAGAAGGGAGGTGAGCCGATTCCCCTGCATGCCACGAAAGAGAGGTGAAGGAGATGAATGATGGAAGAAGATGAATGATGGAGTTGTCTATAGCCAAAGAGTCGATCAAAATGAATCAATGCACCGAGCTATTGATTGGTCAATAGGGAAGGAGAAGGAGAGGACGGTTGATGTCTTTACTCTGAGGCTGGAGGTCGTCCTTCGGGGGAGAGTGTTTGTTGAGATGATATCTAAACGGCGTGGGTCAAATGGCGATTCTAGGCTTGCAATCGTTGGAGGAGGAAGGTCTAGGGGAAGCAACACTTCATACACACCGACGAAAGTCAAGAAAAGATAAACGATGCTGCACTGCAATCGTCGGTGGTGGGAGGTCAAAAAGAGGGAAGACATAGTCTAACTCGTCGAAGAGAAGGATAAACTGCGATGATGGCAACGAAGGTCAAATGGGAGAAAACTCAAGCTCTGGCTCCATCGCAAGGGGAGAGGAGAAGAAAAACTCATACACAACTAAGCTTCAAAGAGGGGGGAGGAACTAAGGTGGGTGAAATTGGCTAGTACAGAAGAAGGGGAGGCTCCCCCCGACGCCAGTGAAACGGCGACGGAGGAAGAAGATTGCGAATGATTTAGGGTTTTTGGAAGGAGAGAGTATCGAAGGGAGAGAGAAGCGGGAAAGTTTCACTGGCTTTCAGAGTGTTGGTCACAAAAAAGAGGAAGGAGGCTACAAAAAAAGGCTACAAAAATTACCTTAAGAATAATTACAAAACAGGTTGGTCACAGAGATCCAAAGAGAAAAATAGAATCAGTTGCAAGACTAGTAATATCAGTTTTGATGCATAAAGAGACAAATCAATAGCATACCATTAATTTGTAAATCAGTATACTGTGGCCATTGCATCCTGAATGGAACCTTATCATTCAAAAGCATACACCAGGCCTAGCATAATAAAGGCACGATTACTTCAAGAATCAATCTGTTTACAGTGAAAGAAATTCACCATATGATGCACTAACCAACCTGAACATCGTATTCTTGTTTAGAAAATAAGTCCTTATCTGCCCTTGTAAGTTGAAACGTTCTATCCACGCTCTGCATGGGATTCGCGCTACAAATTTGTACAAGAGGTACATCATCAAACAAATATAGAATATCATTGAATATATGATATTAAATGTGAGGAAGAGTGTAACGTTAGAACACATAAAAAAGTGTTGGTGTACCACATGCATAGTCCATACCTCTAAGAACTGGAAATCGTCTTAGAGAAACAATAGTTTAGACAACACAAATAAATATCACAATCAAAAGTGATTTCCAGGATCCGAAGCATGTAAAGAGATGGTGTGAATGCAAAAATGTAAGAATAATGATATGCCAATAAAAATTCCTAAGCTCAAAAACCATGAACTTTGGTTGCAAACATAACTTCTAGTGACAAAAATGATCACCCCAATTCTTAAATCTAAACCTAACATCTTACCTTGTTCGAAAGAAAGCACTGGACACGGGATAAATTGAGAATGAAGGTACTAAGATGTTAAAGTTATACTGAGGGATACAGAACTAAAACGAACTGGCAAGTCTTAACAAGTACATTGGGAATTTGGGACAGAAAGAATTTAAACTTTAAAATTAATATTCCGCTTCAAAAAAGAAAAGAAAAAATCCCTTTTCAATAATAGAAACTATCCTCTCCAGCATTTGATCCTTCATCTATTCGTTTAAGTTACTTCCAACTCTTAAAATTTAAATATGATGAAATCTCCAAAAGAGAAAAGGATGGCCTCAACGAGTCAACCCATGGCTAAGTGAAGTTATAAGAAAGAACTTAGTCAACATACCAGAAATTGAATAATTACATGATAAATTACTAAGTCAACACCAAAAAGCAATGACAGTTTTTTTATAGGAAACAAAACACGTTCATTAATATGTGAAGATGTTACAAAGAACTGACATTACCATTTAAACTTAAGATAACAAATTGTATCCGTGCATACATAAAAACAGTGATTTGGGGGTTTCTTTTTCTTTTCAAGAGGCATATACAGAGGATCTTGAAGTCAATAATTTCAACTCACCCATCCGTTGGAATGTTTGTGGATGCGGTAATTAGCTTTGCAGGAGACAGAGGATGTGCAACTGAAACCAAAAAACTGAATTTAAAAAAATGTTAGAAAATGTTAGAAAATACACCATTAAAGAAGAAAACAAAATAAGATTAGTTAACTAATTCTTATTAGAAAATTGGAAAGGTCGATCTGGGCACCACAAAAATTAATTTAAATTTAAAATTCATCAAACTAAATCAGTATATGTTTTCGTACATGCATGTGGATGTATATGTTTTTGTATATGCATGCAGATGTATATGTTCTTGTTGTTTTTATTTTTTACATCCATGAATGTCTGGACCAGCTTAACCACAACTAAACTATTGTCACACAACCCTACAACATTTGATCGTCAAGGAAACTCGTAGAAAATTAATTCCTAGATAAGAAGTCACCATGGATTAAACCCATAACCTTTTGAATCTCCAATGCCTTCTTGACCAACCAATGATGGTTAAGTACTGCAATATTTCATCGTCAAAATTTCTGAACACCCAGTTTATTTCTACAACACAAGCTACCAATACTTATTTCTTCTTCTATGTGGAGAGTTACCAAACAAGACAAAATGTGTCGGACCATATAAAAAAGATACTTTCTAGCAAATATCATAGTTCTCAGCCCTCTACTGCACGGACCCAACAGACATTCGCATGGGAAGCACAGAATAAAATAAATCCCTTCTGTAATCCCTTCGGGGGGGCCCTTATGGTAATTTCATACAAATAGAGTATTTATTGTGACTGATTTAAAACACATGCAGACTAGCATTTGGTACCCCCTAATTCCAAAAACAAGACGCTGATAGATTAAATGAAAGACAAGCGTAGTAGTTACGTACGGGTCAGCACGATTAAGTCGGCAGATCTCACAATAGAAGTGTTCAGGGTATGGCGGATTGCCTTCTGTAGGTTTCTCTGGAACTATAACACAACTAATGTGCTGCCACACTTGGCATCGTGGATCCTCACACTGCCAAAAGTTGTATTAAAAAGAAAGAGGGAGAAAGAGTGGTGAACAAAAGCAACTTATGTATCAAGGCTGATGGAACCAAGAAACGAACTGAAACACAAAAACATGGGAAGAACTTACGAAAAAAAAAACATAAACAGAATGGTTTGAGTTATACCTTAATCATTGACTCTGTTTGTAAAGCATTTCCACAAAGACACCGAACCTTTGCATCAAATTGAAAAGAATCCTCTGTTTCATCTTTAACCTGCATGTTACTACTGTCTGAGGCACCTTGACCCTTGGATGCTAAATCCGTGGCCCCAGAAACCTGCATCTTTCTGTATAAGAAAATCATGTGTAAGAAGCGTGGATCATTATTGAATTAAAAGAGGAAGTTTTTTTTTCATTAACAACATTTGAGAGTGAGAGGATTTGAACCCGTAGCCTCTTGGTTACTTGCTCATACATTTTGCCACTGGAACTATGTTATTGTTAGCAGGAAGTTTGTCAACAAGAACCTTGAAGAAAAAAATAACACCATAAGACAAACCTATATGTGTCATCAACTAGTTTTGCCACTTGATCCTTCCCAACAGCATTTTTCTTTGCCCACATTTTTGAAACTGAAACAGACAATTGCAACAGATATTATTGATGTTACATGAGAGATGAGTCTTACCAAAGCTATAAACTAATGCAACTAAAGTTCACAGGTATAAAATAATTGGTCAAACCAATCAACCACCCCAATGCCAAATACCAGGAGAAAACCAAAGAACTGTTGGTTTAAATAAACTGAAAAAATAGAACTCGATAACTTAACATTGTCAACCAACTGGGCTTCCACTTAATCCCTCAACCAAGACATGGAGTATGAAACAGTAAAAACAAAAGCATTACATATATTTAAGGGATTCAACATATTCCAGCAAAAGAATTATCAAACAGACGCCCAATGTATTAAGGTTTCTTCAATGACAAAGAGAACCTTATAGTGCTCAATTGTACAGCTTAAGTAAGGTTATCAAGCAGTATATTATCAACATTTAAAAATCTTACCTTGATCATCAGAAAGAATGGCTAGTATCCGCTCAACAAGGTCCTACAAAAACATGTAAGACAATCACTTGAACACATTTAATATTTTAACTTGTCGTTCAAATGTAGAGACCAGAAAATTATATTGACGCACAACTAAACTTGATAAGCATGGAATCATATTTTGGTTGAACTTTTCCATCTTTCTTCTTTCGCACTTTTCAGTAAGAGAAGTCAGTGTGAGAAAAGTAAAAGAACATTGAATTTTCCCAAAACCAAGGAATTCCGAAAGAGGATTTCATTTTACCATTGGTTGGATTAGACTTTTGTGAGCAAATTGATTTTTCCCTAAAACCAAAGAATTCCAAAAGATGATTTCATTCTTCGATTGATTTATAAACCGAAATCTTGACAACCTTTCATTGTTCTAAGTCTCCAATGTTTCTATCATCCTCTCACACAATAGCATAAAAAGCCGAAACACAAGGCTAGGTCTAGCAACTACATCTATGTTTTGTTTACCAGACAAAGGGAGCCATCGTCCATACATAATTACAACTTTCTAATTGAAGCAATCATGAATATCGGTTTTGTAGTTACTTTTTTCTTCCCCAACATTTGCTTCATGGAGAAGAAAAAATTGTAATGACTGATGATGATATTGAATTTGTGTTTTTTATAGGAAACAACTGTTCATTAAAGAAAGAATGAATACATCAATGTCCTATCGAAAACATATTACAATAAGCTTGTCCAATGAGCAAAAAAAGTAATAAGATGGTAGTTACAAAATGGTGGGGCCCGATGATATTTTTGAATTTGTAATTCATTTCTTTTTAGGGGTTGGCTTTTTGTTCCCTAAAATGCAGTCGGTTGATTATCATTGTTGTAGTGAGAGGACACCATTGTGCAGTGAGAAAATTGCTAACAAATATAATACATTGTCTTCTGTTCAAAATAAAAAAAGGTTGCCTTTCTCTCTCTAAAAACACATCAAACCTTAAATTTCAAAATTCTTTTCCCTCCACTTCAACGCGAGCCGAATGTCGAGATTTCTTGTCTATACCTTTCTCCACCAAACATCAGCGTATTCCCCACACCGGCCATCATCTCTTCTTCATCAACTCTAGGGTTTTTCTTTACTTTCTTCCTCCCTCTTTGAAGTTTTTTCTCACCCCTAAAGGACGTGTGAGAAAACTTGAATGGGATGACCTCAACTCTGAACTTTCGTTTCAACTCTAAAAAAAATTCATTGTCCGAAGTGTTTTGTAAGTTGTAACAACTAAATAATTTTTCATGTTTTTTCTCTTACTAAACTTTCTCTCACTAAATTTTCTCTCTAGAACACTAACCCTAACCCTTCACTTTCTTCCTCTGGCACCGGAGGGGGATTTTCATCGCGCTCCTCATGGTTTTCGACGAATGCTTCCCCTTTCCATCTCTCTTCTCGGTTATGATTTTCATTTCGGGTCTTCTTCTCCATTTCACCGTCAGCTATTTGAGCGCAGAACACTTTGTGTTTCTTAGAGTGATGGACGCGATTTCACTCATTTTTTTGGTTTAATGACGAAAGCTAGTCTCTCTTTTCACAGATCGAGGTCGCAAATCCGCTCGCGTCTTGGGTTGCATGAGAGGGTTCGGCGCATCCATTTGGGTTCCATCGTCTATGAAGACCTTCTCCTTGATTTCTAGTGATGGCGATGACGATTCAAGGATGAGAAAGACATGGAAACCCTAGTTTGTGATTCGGCTCATACCACCGGTTTGGTATAGCGTGTTTTGGTCCACTCGAGACCGAACTGGCCAATTTCACTACACCGAGCTGAAATGTCTTATCTGTACGGGTTTTCAGCCGATCAGTTTTGGATATCATTCTCGTATCGAGAAGAAATCATCCTTCACGTGGTATTGGTCAACTCCTTTTTGGTTTTGCCATCTCTTCCACCAGCTCCTGCAACATATGGTCCTCACGGCCCCTCGATGTGGCTTTTTCCAATATGTTTTTGGCTTTTTTCAATATTAAAGGGAATTTTTCTTGGTTGTAATGGTTTTTCATACACAGCCCTCTAATATGGCCTTTATTTTTCTATGTACGAATGGGCCTAATGTAACACACTTTTTTATCAATGAATTGTTTTGTTTCCTATCAAAAAAAAAGTTGTAACAACTTACTTTTGGTCTCTTAGACCTTTGTATTGACCTCAACCCTCTTTGACTTCTTCTGTACTTACATTTCTTTCATTTTTGTAGGAAACAAGAAAACTTCATTAATCAAATGAAAGTTACAAGTCTACATTTCAGTGTGTGATCTTGGTGGGTCGTCCATTCAAAGGTTCTAAAAAGATGTGGCTTTCTTTCATTCGTGCATTTTTCTCGATTACTTAGGGTATGTTTGGGCCTACGTTTATGTAAATGGCCGGGTTGGTTATAATAACCCAACCCGTGTTTGCCCTAATAAACGGTGGTTACCTAACCCTGCGTGCCCATTTATCTAAACCTACGTGCCCGTTTATCTAAACCTTATATTTTTTATTGAATATTTTTATGAATATTGACTATAAATTTTCTTTAAAATTCTCTAATATATATATATACACGTTTTTAACAAAATTAATTGGTGATTGTTTGAAATAATAACTCATGAATTGGTCTTAATTAATAGTATATAATTTTTTATTTTTCTTTTTTATAGTAGTTTATCTTTTTTTTTAATTAGTATATTTTGTTTATTTCAAATTGATTCACTACTTAAACATTAAGATTTTGGAAAAAAGAATAAAAAAAAAGAAACGATTATGTGAAGAATAAAGAAAACAAAACTTAAAGTTGAAAGTTGTTTTCATGAGGTCAATATTAATTTAAAAAATTAATTTCTAATACATAACTACATCAATATATAAGTGAAATAGAATATGAAAAAAAAAGATAATAAATGTTCCCAAGGGGTGGCGCAGTGGTTGAAGACTTAGGCTTTGAGAGTATGCTCCCTTCAAGGTCCCCAGTTGATGACTTAAAAAATTATGTTCAATATTAATTATAAGTCTATTAAAAAAATTTATTAATTATTTGTTAACTTTTTTAATTTAAATTTAAGTAACTAAAACAAATTGTGAAAAAAAATTCCTAACTTTTCTTACAATAACCTGCACCCCAAACACCATTTATTATAACCCCTCTTATAATAACCTGCACCTCAAACACTATTTATTTTAACCCACCGTTTATCATAACCCTCCGTTTATCATAACCCTTCGTTTACAATTACATAATCAGTGCCCCAAACACACCCTTAGGGTGAAAGGAGTAGTTATTGTCCCATATTTCCATAGGAAAAGAAAACATTTTCATTGATAAAATGAAAGAGTTACAAAGAAGAAGATAAGGCCAGCTTCTAAGCCCCATTTACATTGAGATAATACGATTGGTTTCCTATCAAAAAAAAAAAGGAAGTAGTCAAATTTTAAGAGACATTTCTGTATCTTTTGATAGTTTTCTAGATCTTATATTTACAAATGTGTGTTTCTTGTGTAAAGAGAAGCACTCTCTTTTTTCTTACCGTTTAGCTTTTTTATTTCAAATTGGAAGTCTTTTTTGTAACACATTTGCGGGAGTTTTCTCCTTATCATTTTTTCAATTAAATTGTTTCTTTTCCCAAAAAAAAATACATTTCACTCAACAAGTGGTAGTTTCTTATAAAATTAATTTAAAATTAAAAAATTAACAGCAGACATTCAGACAATTCACCTGCTTCTTTCCTTGCTTTGAGAGACCTAGTTGGGTGAGAATATCCTTGAGCTCTTTAATTCGAAAATAAGCCAATTTATCCTATAAGCGAAAATGCAAAACCACAAGCAGTAGTCAAATCAGAAGCATTAAATTTTCTTCGTAAGACTCAGATTAAAAACTGAAGTGAGGAAGGAAAAAAAATACTCTTTCTAACCAAAATTACAACTATCTAAAAATCCCAATAAACTAATAAAATCAATTTTGGAGTCCATTAAATAATGAATTACTAGTTTGAAATTCAAGAAGATAAACCAGAAAATAAAAAACTAGTATGATAAATGAAAGTCTGAAACTTTTGAACAGCTAAGACTGGTGTCAAAATAAATGGAAGAATCAATCCATCATTTACAGCAAAAGAGTACACTTCATTTTATATACTATAATACTAAATGTTAAGGATATTGCACTCACAAGAGACAGAAAAACGTAAAATACATCATAGTCAACAAACAAGACGAAAGGGACTCTAATTCATTTGCAACGTGCTTCAGAAAATAACCAATTTGAAGATAGACAAGTATGAACACCATCATCCTCTTCTTAAATAGTAAGCATAATCAACTTGAGGATCCCTTCTCCCAATTTGAAGACAGACAAGCATGATTACCATCATCCTCTTCTTAAATACTAAGAATAATCAATTTGAGGATCCCTTCTCAACAAAATATAAGAGACGCGAGACAGCATGGAAAGACTTCATCCACTTTTAAGAGTTCAATTATTGTATTTTTCTAGATGAGTTACATTCAATTAAAGTTGAAACTAGAGTTAATCTCCTCAACTTAGCAATCCAATACAGCATAGAAATATAAAATGACCAAAAGTTAGATGGTATGGTACTACGACTACCCAATCATCAAACTATAGAAAACTCATGCTAAATATGAACTGGCAAAAACCCTTAGATTAAATTTTTACAACACAAAAGTCCTGCAGACTTTCTATGATCACTTAATTCAAAAGTAAAGGCCATCGCTAATCAACAATACTTTTTATTTGAAAATTTATGATTGATAGTCATAAACTAGTTAAACAGTAATCCATGCGATATGAGCGCTTGAAAGACACAATCACACAAAAGGCTGGCGACTTGATTGAATTTAAGGGGATTTTCATCAGCAATCACAGTAAACACCCAGAGTAATTAGAAAAAATGTAACAAACAAACTGTAACTTAAATTTATGATAACCCAATCGTCTCAAGCTAAAAGTGAAGAGAAACCAAACCCCAATATATTTGCAGAGAGAAACTAAAGAAGAGTAGAAAACCCCCCTATGAACATAGTACACGGCATTCAACAAGTCAAAATCCACATTAATTACACGAAACCAACAAAATCCTATAACAATCCAAATAAGTATCCCCAAATTCAAATTACAAAGCACAAAAATAACAAAATGAATTTAAAAGAATACAAATTGAACTAAAAACCAACAAGAACAAGTACCTTGCAATTAGCAACCAAGTCCATCCTTTCCAAACAACGACCCACAAAATCCCTAACGATGGTGTGCCAAACGATGATTTCAACACTAAGACAACACACACCACCAACGCATGGTCTTCAAAATTGCGATTGATCTCATCAAAACAGCCAAAAATGAAACAAAAACGAAACAAAATCAAAATCAAGCGTAATCGAAGAACAAAACACACACATACACCAAATTCAACAGATGGCGCACAAACAGATTGCAAAATTACCTAAACGAAAACTGGATTTCAAGAAACTAGAAGAAGAAATTAAAGCCGTGAATTGATGAACAGAAGCTCGGGTCGCCGACTTCTCCACTCGACCTTGTCCTCTAGCGGCAGTGTTTCTTTTTGACCGAAACCCCAACTGGAACCGATCCCCTCCAATTACAAGGTTCGGACCTATCGCCGATTATCCATTCCGGTTTTTGAACGGCGAACATGTCCGGGCTGCGATACGCTGTACTCGTGTCTAATTTTTCACTCCGTTTTAACTTTTTTTTTAATCTTTTTCGTTGTTTCAACGGCCAAGATTTGAAGACGAGGTGAGGAACAATGCTTCTGATTGTGCCACCTCATCACAGTTCAATAGATTCCGTACTCGCGATTTTTCCCCGAAAATCAGATCTGTCTCGTAACAAAAAACTGGGCAGACATTTTCGAGTCAAATAATTTTAATTTTTCTAATGGAATACCACTTTCCATCAAAAAGGAAAAAAAAATTATCATTCAATCTAGAATTTTTATCACCGTCTATTAGGTAAATAATTTAGGGTTGCGCTAGGGTTTTTTTATAAGGAAAAAAAAAACGTTTCATTATAAACAAAAAAAGGGAAAGATTTTGAGAAAGTAGAGTTGGTATAGGTTAGGTTTAGAAGTTTTTTAGATTAATATCAAGTATTTCGTGTTAATCTATTTGTTGAATTTTTTTTTTTTTTTAAGTATCTAGTTGTTGAACTTGACTAAACTCAATCAACTATTTCACGTTTATTTTAATGTTTTTGTTTAAAGTTCTGTAGAAGACACAAAAAAAAAAAACAAAATTAAAATATCATTTTAATTCTTAGAGTTGGGAGTTCTTTTAATAATTTTTATTATGAGTTTGAAATTAAATTTATTTTGTCAAATTACAATTATTTTAATTTAAAAAATATTATTAAAAATGAAAATAAATTAGTCGAACAATATTTTAAAACGTATTGATCAAAATAGTAGATAATTTAAACATTATTTGTTGGGTTTTTTTTTTTTTTTTTTTTTGAGAAGCATTATTTATTGGTTTTCTAAATATTAAATTTATGTTTTAAAAAAATATTAATTTATTATTGTAACTTAATAGGTTACATTTTAAATATAAAGAATTAAGATTCTAAATATATATATTAAAGAATTAAGAGCTTTTTTTTCAAGGGATTAAGAGGTTTTTTTTTTGTGATGTTGCAAAGGTAAAACCTGAATGAAATAAAGTAATGGTAATTTGCATTTGCCTGGTGAAAAATGTCTATAGGATGAGATGGAAATGACCAACTTGGTATCATTCATTTTTGTTGATATATATATATATATAATTCATAATTCTTGCATATAACTATTTTATTTTTATTTTTCTTAAATAACAAAATCTTAGAAAATAAAAATACATCAATTTTAAGAAAAAATTTGGTACACATTTTTTAAATCGAGAATTCATTAAAAAAAAAACGTGACATATATATGTAGATAGTTTAAGAAAAACTGTCTTTTAAGTTGTGATTGTTTCAATTTTTCTTTCTCATTTTTAAAAAACAATTTTGTTTAATGATTATTTTCGTTTTATATTTCCAAACATTTTAGAAATGTTTCTAAAATTGAGTCTTTTTTTGAGAAATTTCTAAATTTATTTTTTTTCAAAGTGTATTTTTGTTTATTTGATTAAGTCTGTTCCATAAATAATTGTTTGTTGGATATGCATTAGTTTTGTGCATCTCTTGGCAAGGTTTCAAACCCCAGTTTAGTCAATTTTTTAAATTTCAAATTTGCATATATATAATCATATAATAATATGTACTTTTACTTGTATTTATTTTTAAATTTTGCAATGTGGTCTTTTATTTTTATTTTTATTTTACAATATATATTTAAACGTTTTAATTATTTGTTTTTTTTAGAGGCTTAATTATAAATTTTTAAATGTGCATCTTTTTTATTTTTTATTTTGAATCTTATATTATTTGAATTTTAAATTTTACAGATTTGTTATTATTTCATTTTGTAGTATATTTTGAATCTATCAACATTTTACACTATATAAAGTCATTTTAGATAAATTTTATACAATATAATTGAGATTGATTCTATTTGAGGTTGTTGTAACTTAAACTACTAAAGTGAGTCACGATATTGCACAATTTTTTCTTTTTTGATCTATTATTGCATAATAAATTTGTTGTCAAGTTTGTTGGAGAATTATTTGTATTAGATAACATAATTGTTTATAATTACTTTTTTATGCATTATAAATATTGTTTATATTATTTCACTCAATTTAAAAATAAAAATTAACAAAAATAAATAATTATCAAACAAGCTTTATTTATATTTTTAATTTTTTAAGAAACAATAATAGAAATAAGTATCAAACACGTTATTATTTATTGTTCTAACAAATAAGAAACGAGAAATAAAAAAAAATAAAAAATAAAAACAAAATCATTGTCAAACGAGTTTATAGTTTTCAAATGCATGGTTGAAATTTGGTTAGATTCACGTACTTTTTAAAAGAAATATGAAATCATATAAAAAAAAAAAATTGAAGTAAACATTATTTTAAAGGCTTAAACTTTAAAAATACAAATTTATAAACCAAATAATAAAAAAAGGGAGCCTAAATTAGAAACAAAAGGCTTCCCAAGTCTAATATTCTTTCCACATGTAGGGCATGTAGGCTTTTCCCCTTAGTAGGCTTTTCCCCTTAGCTAAAGTAGCAAACAACCATAGATTACAGTGCACATCCCTTTCTTTACTCCTTATTTGAGCATTTCAACATTTTCCCACTAAATTTTGGGTTCTTGTTTGGTAGTCTTCAAGACTTGCCCAAAAGAAACAAGGGGCTTTCCAAATGACGATTAACTTAATTAAAATTATACTATTTTTCCACGTATAGTTTTTTAACCTTACCCACGATAGCAAACAATCATATTGATATTAACATGTTGGACATATTCACCTTCTGTCAATTGTCCCACATTGGAAATGCGAGAATTATTCAACATGTTTATAAGATATACGAGTTATTCTCCTCGTTACTAATTGATTTTTAGGTGCAATCTCATATTCTTTAATAAACGGATATTTGTCAATTGATAATTGACAACGAGGAGAGTAACTCATAAATAATAATTTATGACATCAATGTGTTTTTATGACCGATAAATTATGATTCGAATCCACACTTATTATATTTGAACTCAACAACAAGAAATCCACCATCCACTTTTAAATGGAGGGTTTAAATTTGTAAAAAGCCTACAAATAGGTGAAAATTAATGAGCAAGTTTTACCAGTATTTTGTACAACCTAATAACGATGAAGTTATAGGTTCGAATCCCCCTTCCTCTAATATTTTCGTATAAAAAAAAATATTATATATATATAGTTGTTAGTTTAGAGTCTTAATTCATACTAAGTCCAAAATTAAAATTTAAGATATGCAAGGCGAGAATTCAAAATGAAAATGAAACATTTTTTTTTATTTTCTTTATAAATTTAAAATTAAAAGGAAAAGAAAGTGTACAACTAACCTATTTTTAAATATTAGATTACTCCATCTTAACTATTGCATACACGTGAATGAATGAAAAAAAAAAAAAACAAAAACTCCAACGAGAGGTAGCTCAACTGTATCCGTGTATATCTAATGACACGAGATCACATCCAATTGTTGTAATCTCAAAAAAACAATAAGATATTGATAACATATTAAAAACAAATACACAAATTTCCTTATTATTTTATTGCCTACAATTTTAATTTAAATAAGAAATAAATATACATAGTTAGGTAGAATTATTATAAAATACATTAAAATACAAATTTGATAAAACAAAGTTACCTAATTGGTTAATAACATTATGTGCCCATTTTTAGGTTGTTACAATTTTAAATAAATGTCGTTTTATCATTTATATATTTGACAAGAAAAAACAAATTGAAGAGTAAAAAACTACCTTATAAGTAGAATCATTTAAGGCATGCAAATAATAAATATAAGTATAAAAAACTTTTTAAACATGCATATCAAACACAACACAATTTAATTTAATTTATGCATCAAACAATAGTTAGTTTAACTTTCTTTTTTTAGAATACAATTAGTTTAATTTAATACAACTCACATAAAATTATCTATCAAACACAGTTAATTTTATGAACTTAACTTAATATTCAATTGAAATTATTAGTTCTTAATTTAATTCTAATCCGTACACAGACCAAAATATCTGATCTGTATTATTTTTTTCTTTTTTGAAAAGCCTGGAGTCGTATTCTTCTTTTTCCTTTTTTGAAAAAATCCCGGTCTTCTTTATAGAAAAAGAAAAAAAAAAAAAAAAAACCGATAGAAAAGGTGGGAGCAGGAAAATTCCAAACTACCCCTGCCAACGTGGACTCATAGCAGCCGTAGATTGGTAAATTATTGGCATGAGAATTGGGAATAAGAGGAAAGAAAAAGAATAAGTCGACATGTTGATTATTATTTATTACGACCGCATTGAAAGAAACTTTATTTATATTGTGAAAAAACAAACAAACAAAATTTCCTCATAACTTCACGTTGCTTTCCGTATACGGAATTACCAAGAAACAATAAGCTATTTATCCCATTCAGTTTATTGATTTTTAAGTTTGGTCAAATTAGTAAGTTATATGATGTAGAAACTACAAAGTAAACATTATTATTTAGGGTTCAGCTTTAAAAATAGTAATTTGAGTGAAAATAGTTTGTTTAGTGATTCTTAAATGTTATACTCTTAAACACAAATTCCATCAATCTATGAGTTACATTAATGTGCTTTTTTCTTAATTCAACTACATTTGCAATGAGGATTTTTTTATTTATTTTGAAATCCATTTGTAATGATGATTTGAATGTTGGTGGGCCATATTTCAAAGTGATTTTAAAGTAATTTAACTATTTTAATATTTTTTATTTCATTTGTTTAAAAATATTTTTCATATATCGTAAATTTACTACCAAAAATTTATTAAAAAATATTAAAAATATGAGATTGATTCACATGCGTGTGGAACGCAACTAGACACTTAGGGCCCGTTTGTTAACGTTCCCGTTTCTCGTTTCCCGTTTCTTGGTTCTTGTTCCTTGTTTCTTGATTTTTCAGAATAAAAAACAAGAATGTGTTTGATAACTATTTTTGTTTCTTGTTTCTAAAAAAATCAAGAAACAGAAACAAATATTGTTTGATAACTGTTTCTTGTTTTTTGTTTCTTATTATTAATTTTTTTATAAGTATTTTATAAAAAAAAAAGTGTTATATAATATATATATATATATATATATATATATATATATATAAATATAACTTCAAAACTTAAAAGTTCAAAAAAATAAAAAATAGAAACAAACATGTTTGATAA
>JBBMKA010000005.1:1980648-1992396 GCA_037833695.1 Sechiopsis laciniata
ATCAACACCTTCGGAATCCACATCTCGAGAGAAAGAATCAGAGGACAAATATTAGAGATTGTAACACGCGCACAAATTAAATCAATAAAAATTCAAATTCATTTACACGTCCAGAAATCTCGTGTTTACAGCCACATCACCTTGCTTTTTACTTCGTCATGTGACTAAATTTCCTCCAACAAAGGAGCAATAACCCGAGGTTGATCTCTTATCTCTAGTGCTACCTGGCACCTGCCCAATCAGCATTAATGTAAATTTCAACATGAAGATGACTTGCTTCTTAAGATTCTATATACTGCTTCAATGTGAGCAGGACCAGGGGCATGTATAAATTGACTCACCATACTCATAGCAAAAGCTATATCAATAAGTATGAGATAGATAGATAAGTCTTCCCACAAGTCTCTGATATTTCTCCATATCCTTTATTTCTTCTTTTGTTGCAATTTGAATTTTCACATTTTGTTCAATAGGGATTTCTGCTAGTCTGCAGTCAAGTAATCCAATTTCTTCCAGCAAATCAATGACGTATTTCCTTTGATTTACTAGAATCCCATTTTTTGGTCTTGCAGATTCCATCCCCAGAAAATATTTCAAGGCTCCCAGGTCCTTGATTTGAAACACACTTGCTAACTTTTTCTTCAAAGTAGTTATCTCCGCATCATCATTGCTAGTCACTATTATATCATCAACATAAACTATCAAAATAATCATCTTGTCATTACTAGTGTGTAAAATATAGTGTTATATGTTTGACTTTGAAGAAATCCATAGCTCGTTATTGCCTTACCAAATCCTTCAGACCATGCTCTAAGTGAATGCTTGAAGCCATACAATGATTTCTTTAACTCGCATACATTGTTGCTCCCATCATTTATTTCAAAATTGGGTGACAAGTCCATAAATACCTAATTTGTAGTCCCCAAGGGGTGGGGCAGTGGTCGAAGGCTTGGCATTGGAAAGTGTGTTCCCTTCAAGGTCCTAGGTTTGAAACTCACATGCGACATTAATTTGTAGATGCCTTCTGTGTTTCCATTCCTTTGATGTCTCCCGGTGTCCAGCCTAGAAACGGGCGTGGTTACCCCAAATATAGTAGGGCGAAGCTCTGATTTCCCGATTTCCAAAAAATAAAATACCTAATCTGTAGGCCCATAAACATTAGTGATCCAACTTCCTTTGTTTGATGCAAAAGAGATCTTGATAGATAAGGAATAGCCTCCTTGAATATATTCAATGATGTTAATGAGATTTGATCCCACGTGGATAGCAAGCCTCTAGATCTTCCCCAAGATTGGACTGACACCCAACCAATGTCTTTTGAACTTCAAATGGATTTGATCATCTTTCCAACAAGTAAAGGTAATTTGGTCTCTTGAATAAGTATACATCTGGATGGTATTGCAGAATACAGTTTTTAACAACTACTATTTTAGATGCATCACCCAATCCCCTAGTGTTCTAAGACACAATCTCCATTGGTTAGATATAATGGATTGAGAAGAGGGATGAAAACTTACTTTGACTGGGGCTTCCTTCAATTGGAATCCACACTCCTCAATAATGGAGAGTTGATCTGGTATGACAATATCAGATGGCAGAGTGACATATTGACTGTTGGTTATTTCTTTTTAATATCTCATAGTATCCCATATTGTATTTTATATTTCGTAATTTAGGGATTCTCATGTTATCTTTTCAATTATTCTGTTGGGGTTTTCTCTATAAGAGAACCGCAACCCTCAATGGTACAAAACTAATATAATGAATGGAATTTTTACTCCCAAAATCTAGTTGGTATCAGAGCCCATGTAGGTAACGGTTTTCAAAATTCTGATCCGATCAAAGCTAATAATAATCTAAGCGGGTGATTTGAACCCCACCAAAGCGGGCATAAGCTTAGTGGGTATCTAATCCCAAAGATTCGGATCCAACCCAAGCGATTAAGCCAAAGTGGGTATTTTGGTCCACAAATTTGGATTTAATCCAAGATGATCTTCTCTATATGGCACCATCTTGAAGGAACATGTTGTCACTCACCTTGTGGCCTTTGTCCCACATTGGAAAGGTGAAGAGTCTTCAACATGTTTATAAGAGATATGGGCTACTCCCCTCACTACCAATTGGTTTTGAGGTGGAAACCTGTATTATCTAATACTAACTTTCCAATTGAAGAGTGGACATTTTAAAGAGATATGATTGATATGTTGAATTGTCCTCCTAGTTCATGTTGCAAATATCAAGATCTTCTTACAATGATTCAACATTATTGATGTTTAGGTTTGACTCAAAATTCGAGTCCTCTAAGACAAACTGTTTCAAAATTGGGGAGGCGTCTGATTTATTTTGTTGAATGACAAACCCTTTAACCATAGAAACCCAAGAGTTTTGTTTTGCTGCATTCAGAGGAGAAAGATTTTGGAACATGCTTAGGTTCTTACTCACCTTGACGAGATAGGGATATCAGGAGACTGGAACAATGAGAGTCTAAAGAGTCGGGATTCAAGGATTGGTAATTGGCAGGGAGAGGTTGAGGTTATTGGTTTGTTGAGGTTACGTGAATAATGTCTAGTAAGTGGCTCAACGAGGGAATGTTTTTTTCTTGGGAGCATTTAAGGCAAAGCAAGGCTGGTCACGTCTAGACTGAATTAATGAAGAGGGGATTGAATCGACATTTTGGTTGGATGAAACTGGTGGTGTAGAAGGAGAAGGGGGTTGAAGTTCGAAAGTCAGAGGTTGAACAGGTAGCAATAAATTTTAGGAATGTATTATTGGGGGGTTTCATGTAAAGGGCTTGGAAATAAATGTGTCTCAAACAACAGGGATGAATTTAATTCAGGCAACGAAGGGTTTAAGCTGTGCTTTGTTGGGTTTAAGGAAGGATTTAAGGAAATGGGCTTGGGAATCAAAGGATCGGATGAGTAAGTAGCATGCGACTCAATTGGATACAAATGCTCATTGGTTTTCTCTAACTGTTTTAATGTTGGAACAGTTGGTTCTTCAAAAACTTTAACGAGCAATTCCAACTGTTGAGGAGGTTGAACATTCGAGGCAACAGAAGTTCTTTTTGTCTGAACAAAATGATCAATGATTCTTGAAGGAGGATGCTCCGAGGCACTCACAGGCCATGGATAACCAACCAATGAAACAGGGGAGTGGATAGCAGAATGAATTTATTGAAGCATGAGTCTGTCTTCAAACCAGAATAAGGAGCCATCTTTCCATATGCAAAATGATTCACCAAGAATAACTCATTACATCCATGAAAGAATAAAGAAAAAATTTGGAGAAGGGGCGATAGGCTCGAACTAAACAAAGAAGGAAGGAAAGGGAGGCGAGAAAGACGACAGAAAAGGATAGGAAAGTTGGAAAGAAGAAAGTCAAGCTAGACGATTAAGAAAGATGGAAGGGAGAAGGTCGAAGCAAACGAATAGGGAAGATGGAAGGAAAAAGGTTGAACAAGACAATTACGGTGATAGAGGGGAGAAAAACGAGCTAGACAATTAGGGAAGGAAGAGAGAGGCTAGTGGTTTCTAGTAAGATGGTCGGAGAGGGCTAGGGCTAGAGAGAATTCCAACCATCCAAAGTTATTAAAACTTAGTTCAATCATTCAGACTACTAATATTGAAAACTATACCACCGTGCATAACATAACTAGTCTACAATTTCCCTCTCAACTATTGATTCATTCCTAAATTTATGTGGAAAAAGTATGACATGCCTTCATTAAAAAAAAGTATGAGATGCCATTCTTATTTTTAGGCAACGAATCGATTAATCATACCTCAAATAATAAGACTTGTATGCAGCTGGACCTTCTTTGAAGACAATTGACAAGCCATTACGAATCAAAAAAGTCCGTAACTAGGGGAGAAATATAAGAAGAGTTCAAACTAATTGGTTAAGCTCAATTTGGTAGTATCAAACACAACAAAAACACACGTAAATAGATCTTCTTAATCCACGACCTCTCCACATTCATCTAATTCAAACCTAACCTAATAATTGTGATACTCTCAAACTTGTTATTTTAATATCTCAAATTTCAAACATTAGGGTTCTTGATTGAATCAAAAGTCTTATGGCTATACTCAACTAAAATTAGCATTACTACATCAATAAAATAAAAGAAATGCATTTCAACCATTAACCGAATAGGGGTTAAGAAAAAAAACTGAAAGGCATGTGATGTTTACACCATGACCAAGAGAAAGAGAGATGGCATACCATTGGCAACTATCAGTTGAACCATATTGTGAACAAGAAAACTGACCCACCAATATGAAATGGACCTGCAAGGAACAATTAACAAAAGAAAATACCTTGTATGTAAGGAATTTCAGTTTGATCATCAGATTTGCATCTTCATCAGCAAATCCATCTCTTCCCAAGGTGCCATTTCCTTCAATCTCCATCAAATTGTTTTTACTTTTCACAATTTCAGCTGTCTTGTCCTTGTTTGCTTTGAATAAATTAATGTCCATAAAAAAGCCTGGGAATACAACAGTTTTGTTTAAGCAAGAACAAACTTTCGATTAAGATGATGAAAAGAAACAAAAGCTTCAGATACAATTCCCAAGGGAAAAGATACATAAAAATCCTATGAAAATAGGGAAAGGAGACTACAAATGAAATAACAAAATACAAAGAAAGAACAAAAGAGAGAGACCAAGAGCTTCAGACCATCGAAAGTCTAAAAGACCACTAAAAGAATAGGTGCAAAAACAATAAAGATAAACAGGCCTAAAACAAAATTGGAAAGCTTCAGCAACTGAGAGACCAAACAATGGGACTCGAGCCATAGCCAAAGGCCTGAAACTTCAATCAGAAAAATAATGAGCCCAAGCCAAAGCCAGCTTCCAAGACAAAACAACAAGCTTCTATAATTTTGTGGTGAGCCAAAGCTTTGCAAAAAAACCTTAAAAACCCATCTGGAGCAAAACCACTCCTCAAAACCAAACTCAGCAAGTACTACCTCAGCATCCCTTCAATTGATTACCACAGATCTTGACAATATTAGCAATTTTATAAGGTACTTAAACTGGTGAAGAGTTCTGTTTGTCATCATTTTGTAATTCGACAAAATTGATGGGAAGATGGTTTCATCACACACACAGATTGCATCTATCTACCTCTAGATGATTGTAGGAAGAGTCAAGACTACTAACATTTTGATCGTCTATCTGTTAAGACCCTAATAATCTTAACAATGCACAATACAATCAACACCAAAAATAATGAAATACAAGAGAACTATATTGATATAATCGAACAACAAGTTTACAATACCGTACCCTTAACCTTTCGAGAGGGCTAAGTCTCTCCCAATAGCCTTTCGAGAGGGCTATGTCTCTCCCAAGTCTTTTGCAAGACAATCAATACCAAAATATTTCCTACTTCCCAAATACCCAAGACTCCTATTTATAATAAAACCCTTAAATGCTAATTACTATTCTACCCTTACCTATAATATACCAATATACCCATCTTACCCTTGGTAGCCTATCCTTGGTACTCTATCACTATCTTTACAACATTCATTCTTGTCTTTTAAGATTTCTTAACTTGTAGTATTTATCTCGGTTTGTTGCTTTCTCTCTTGTTTGAGGCTTACCTTTTGTTTTACCCTCCTTTGGAAGTTGTATCTCAAGCTTTTGCTTCTATATATTTTCTTAATAAAAAGTTTGTTTCTTGTTTCATCTTTTAGAAGAAACTGAAAATTCAAGGACATATTAGACATTTTTTAAAGTTTAAGGACCTATTGTGCACAATCCTAAAAGTTCAAAGACCAAACTTGGTTTTTTTATATTGCTCTATGTTTTTCTGTAATTCTCGTTTGTCGATCATAGTTAAGACTTTTTCATCTTGATCTTTCTAAAAACTTTTCGACCATGAAAAGTTTGTTTGGGTTCATTTTTTTCTGCTAAAACATAATATCGACTGCTAATAATAATACTAAAACCAAACCAGAGTTGAACATCAGATTTATGAATCATGATCATCACGGACAAAATGTAAAGAGGCTGACTACAATACTTCAAATCGAAGAAGTTGAAATCTAAAGTAAAAGGAATTCGCATTATTTAAGGTTGGCTATTATTACCTCGATATAATGGCCACAAACCCGGCTTGATCCTGAAACATGTTCAACACGTTTGACATTATTAATAAAAACATAACAGTCATTCAAGAATACCAGCAAAAACAATTATTTTGAAAACTGCAAAGAAATATAGAGGGCAATTCCCAAGCAGGACCTCATTTCCTTTTGATATCGCCGAAAAGCAGAGTCGCTTTGAACATGAATGACCATTTTATAGAAAAGGTTGTCATTTGATATGGAACCAACTTTGTGGAAATTATGATAGCATTTGAAGGCAGCTGGAAAACGTTTTTCTTTCATTAGTCGAACCATTTCCTGGAGGGATTCAAGAGCATATCAAGAAGAGTGAACATTAAGCTTCAAGATTCTAATAAAGAAGGTAACTTGTATGTCTGAAAAAATCAATAATTTATAAAAGCAGTGGAAGAGGAAATGAAATTTCATTTCAACTAAAAAAATCATGAATAGGCAAACTAAAATACCAATACCCGAAGCAGCCGTAAGGAAAATAGCTCTCAAATCTCGAGCAGACAATGCAACATTTAAATTTAACTAACCTGTAATTTGGAAGTTGATAAATCAGTTGAGTTGGCTTGTAAGAATTTTGATACAACAGATCTGTCTGCATTTCTTGAGTGGGAATCGCCATACCAGTCTGAATGGACGGGGCAAATGGCACTACCAACGTTTTGAAGAAGTGCTTTTATTTGCTGCAGTTATATTTTACGGAAGGAGAGATTGTAAAAAAGGCGACACTTGTCAGGGGAAAATCATTCCATTTTGATCTAATAAAATGGGAAGTGAAAATTTCATCCTATTTCATGCCAAGGAATTTTTGTTACCTGTTTTTCATCTGATCTATTGGCAGCACATATTTCCCTCAGGCTTGGTCCCAAATCAAGTCCACCTAAAACAGAACAGGGTATAAAACTAAAATTAAGGGTCCCAATGGATAAGGATTAAAATGAGAAAATAATGGCAGCAACAGCAGACCTCCTTCATTGTCTGGCAGGGCAGGAAATTCTTCCAATACTTTCTCCATGTGTTTTGAACTCTCGTGGCTCACCATACGGGCCACTAGACCCTCAAGAATTTCACCCTGCACTTTTATGTGATCTTTTGAGCCTGCCAAATTTAGTAGACAACCACTATCATCTTCTCAACTGATAAAGTGAGTAAACGCTGCAGGGTCTATCAAAGTGAGAAGATAATAAACAACATACAAGAAAGTGGTTCATGGCTACAAGTTATGGAAGAATAGATCAGATGTAAAGCAAAGAAACCTATCTTCCAGTAGTGAAGTCATTACTAAAAAGCTTGATTTCAATGGATAGCATATTTATAGAACTCAAGGACACAATAGTATAGCCTGTAAAATGGATCATGTTCAAGTAAGGTGGTAATGGATAGCATATTAACGCTGAAGGGGTATATTGCAGCTGATAACTGTCCAATAAACACCAGTTTAAAGTGACAAAACTTTACCTGGTACAGATATTTCTGCAACTTCATCAAGAGCTTTGCATACTGATGTTGCCGTTCCTTCTTCACAAAGAGCATCAAAGGAAGCAAAAAAAGATGTCACTGATTTCCTTCGGCAATCGGAAAAGAAAAGGATCAGGAGACAGAAGATTGTTATTAGGTAACTAGTAGACACTAGGCAATGCATTTTTTTTTAGGAAACAGAAAACTTTCATAAATGAATGAAAAGTTACAGAATAAAACTAATCCATGATTACAAAAAACTTAAAAGAGTAGAACGTTCGAGTAGACACTACAAAAAAAAAAAAAAAAAAAAGTAAAATCACATTAGTTTCAAAGTATAACGTTCTAGTTTAAAAGAAAAATCACTTGAGCCCTCAAGAAATATAATCAAAATCATAGCTGCATGAAAGTAAATAGTAGAGAAGTAGCTGCATGCAAGAAACACTTGGAACTCTGGATGATATACTCATCTAATAAAGCAGTAAATGCTAATGATGAATAACTCTCAGTCTCAGATAATCATCTAGAAACTTTGTAGCTGCCAAATAAGACAAACAATCTTTACAAAAATCTACAATACTAAACCATTTAGTTGTGACAAAACAAACGAAATGATAAACCGGAGGTTGATGTAGCATTTCAATGTTAAATTCTGAGACAGAGAAAACAATGACAAGTTCAGAAACTATGAAGATATCATTAATTTTTGGCACAGAATCCCTATTACATTTAATCAAAAAAAAAAGACCACTCTTTACACAAACGAAATGATAAACCACAGGTTGATGTAGCATTTCAATGTTATATTCTGAGATAGAGAAAACATTGACAAGTTCAGAAACTATAAAGATATCATTAATTTTTGGCACATAATCCCTATTACATTTAATAAAAAAAAGACCACTCTTCAATTGTAAAAAAGTTGTTTGAGATGTCGACACTGACTCTCAAACAAAATTGTTTATACCATGTAAATTAAATGAAATTATGGATCATCACCTGCTTGAGAATAACCATACGTGATTAGTTGGTAAGCGCCATTTTCTACAAAAAGCTATTATTTCTGCAGTAGAGTAGAACTTCGGTTTTCCATTGCCTAGTTCTGTAACTGCTGTAACTACCACTGCACAAAATGAAAGAGCATGTTACTTAAAACCTAATGCAATACCTTGACAGAAAGAAACACAATAAAAAAATATATATTTTAAAAAAAACAAAAAAAAAAAGTTTCATCATAGTGCTCATTGTCCAAGCTTTTTGAAGGTTACCATATTCAGGACATTCTTATTAACCGAACAGCTTTTCTTTAGAGACTTTATTTGTTAAATTTGTTATTCTTTTAAGTTGTTCTTGTTGCATATTCTATATCCTCTCAAACTGGGAGTTTGTTTGTATCCTTGAGCTTTGCTCTTTTCATTCATTTAATGAGAAGTTTGTCTCTTGTTTAGAAAATAAAAAATAAAATAATAGTAACTTCAAGAAAAAATACTCGTGTTGAAAAAATAACTATAAGTCTTTCTGATTTGAACTGCAGGAAAGATGTCAAGAAAATCGTTATAGAAAAAAACTCAACTCAAACAGGTTACATAACTAAAAAAAAGGACGCTCAAGTATAGAATTTATTTCAATTTCAAATCAACTGCTATATAAAAGATAATTAAACAACCAAAATTATGGGGGAAGGAATCTTGAGAGAGAATTTCATTCAATATCAAAAAAAAAATTGATCACATAATTCCTTCCTGCACTCCCTCTTAACTAAATAAAAAAACAATAAGTACAAATATAAACTTTTCCCTAAAAAAACCTAGCATTGATTCCACCCTTTTCTCTCTTTCACCGGCATCGCATTGGGCATTAAGGAGGAGAAAAGACAAACCCTTTGAGAACCGTGCTTCACTCACCGGTTTCGCACTCCATTGAAGTTTCATTTTTTTCCTCTCGTCGTCATCTTGTCTCATTTCCTCCATCAATGTTTTACATTCGTGCCGCAACCCACAGATCTTGTCTCCTTTCCTCCATCAACTTTTTGTCTTTACCCAACCCACATATTGCATTCAGCAGAGATCTCTCCTCCACTCCTCTAATCTGGCATCTTTTTGCCGAAACCAAAGACGAATTCACGTCAAAAGATGTCCATTTTCTCCACGGGGTCGAACGGGACAGTGAATCCCTGTTTAGGTGGGGAATGGGGGAGTGAGCAGGGATGAAAAAATCCCCGAGAGCTAAACGGGGAAGGGGAATGTATTCCACATCCCCATTTCCCCGATCCCTGATCCCTACCCCATTTACAATTTATTTTTTAAAATTACTTTTTTCTCTTTTTTACTAATTTGATCTTTAAATAGAACTTTATATTGTATAAATATTTAATTAACTGGTTATTTTTCTTTAATAATTAACTAGGTAATTGAAAATTAATATATTTTTTCCATGAAAAATTAATTATTCGAATATATTACTTTAAAAAATACATATACAAATTTAGATAAAAAAAAAGAAGAAAAAAAATAAATTTGGAAAAATTCCCCACGGGGAACCCGATCCCCGTAGGGAATTCACGTCCCCATCCCTGCGAAAAAATGGTGAATTTTGCGGGAATGAGGTTTGCATTTGGTGACGGGGATGGAGAAGTCATTCCCCGGCCCCGTGGACATCTCTATTCACGTCACGTGCCCGTCTTCCTTTTTCTCCAGGATTCCACTGGCAGTTTTGTGTTGGCTTCTCCAATGAACATACTGTGAGGATCCTATCTTCACCAGCGGTCTTATGGCGCTCCACACCTCACTTACAATGTAGTGTGCACCTTTTTCCTCTTCTCAAAACATCTTGGGCAAATTTTCTCTCCTCCCTCTATGTGGTTACTTTGAGCATGACCTTTGTTGCTGAAGAGTGAACAAGATCGCCTCCATCAACTCCAACTCCTCCATGGCTTTATGTTGGTTTATATTATTTTTAGTATAATTGTATTATCATCTTTTTTAATTATTTATTCCTTTTAGGATAAGATTAAATATTATTTTCTATATTTTCCTTTTGTAACTAGGTAGAATCTTTTCCTTTTATGATTAGGTTATCTTTTTCCTTTTTATGATTAGATATTATATTTTCCTTTTATAATTAGGTAATCTCTTGTACTCTATTTAAACTCATTGTGGGGTTCATTATTAAATGAAGAATTTAGAAAATTTGAATTCCCATCTTTCAACATGGTATCAGAGCCTCAAATTTTTCCTTTCGATCCGGGTAAACTTTTTCTCTAGTCTTCCATTTTTCTTCTTCATCATCTTCTTCCTCTTTAAAAACAAAAAACAAAAAAACAAAAAAAAAACAAAAAAAAAAAAAAAATCTTTTCCTCAAATCTCATTTCTTTTTCCTCGTGTCAAAACCTAGAAAAAAAAATCATCCTCGCAAAACCTTTTCTCTTCCCCTCATAAACTTCCTTCTTCTTCATAATCTTCTTCGTTTTTTTCCCAAAAAAAAAATCTCCTTTCCCAGGTGGTCCTGGTATCTCCTTTCCCAACTGGCCTTAGTATCTCCTTTTTCGTTGGCCCTGGCACCTCCTTTTCTGTTGGCCCTGGCATCTCCTTTTTCGTTGGCCCTGACGTCTTCTTTCCCAGTTGGCCCTGGCATCTGCTTTTCCAGTTGGCCCTGACCAGCATTCCCAAATTGGCCCTGACCAGCATTCTCAAATTGGCCCTGACCAGCATTCCTGATTGGTCCTGTCTAGCATTCTCGATTGGTCCTATCCTAGCAGCATTTCTAAGTGGTCCTAGCAGCATTCCCGATTGGTCCTGGCAACATTCCCAATTGGTCCTAGCAGCATTCTCGATTGACCCTGGCAACGTTTGGCCCTGACATTAGCATTCCCAATTGACCTAATCAGTATTCCCAATTGGTCCTGGCATCAGTATTCTCAATTGGTCCTGACATCAGTATTCCCAATTGACCCTGGCATCAGTATTATCATCATCCCAATTGGCACATCATCATCACAATTGGCGCATCATCATCCAAAGACCAACTCTGATAAATTTAACTCCAACCTTGGCTTGTATTCCATATACAATCCAGCTTGAAGGGGAGTGTTGGTTTATATTATTTTTAGTATAATTGTATTTTCATCTTTTTTAATTATTTATTCCTTTTAGGATTAGATTAAA
>JBBMKA010000005.1:1992496-2017404 GCA_037833695.1 Sechiopsis laciniata
GTTATTGGGTGGGTTTTGTGTTTCTCTTTGCCTAACCCTAATTGTACGTATATATGTGGGGTTAGGAGTAAGAGAGCAAGAAGAGGTTTTTCCATACGATAGAAAAAATGTTACGCCTTAAATTTTTATTTGCTTCCACATCCCAATAAAAGTAAGAGAGTGAAACAGTTCACCCTCTTCTGTACTAGCATACGTGGGATCGCTCTGTTGATGGTGTACTAATTGGAGGGGTTGCAGTTGGAGCCCTAATATCTGCTTGCAGTTGAAATTCCGCTATTTGCATCTATGAATTCCTACAGAATCTAATTAGATGGTTGCATTTTAAATTTTCTTAAATCGAATATCTATAGTTTAGACAAATTTCATTCAATTAATGGAATGAGAGTTGAACGATTTTGAAGGTAGAAGACCGAACCATCAATTTTAATATGATAATTGGTGTTTTATTCTTTAAGTTGGGTTGAGAATGACAAGTACATGGTTTTATAAATATACATTTCAAACTACAAAATAAATGTATAGAAAGAAAAATGTAAAAACCAAATGAGTCGGTGGTGTGATTGATTATCTGATTTGGTATTAATCAATTTTTACTCTAATGTCACCGGTTCGATCCCTAAAAAAGATTAAAATAAAATATTTCAAAATCAAAAGTAGGATTTGAACCAAAATTTAAGAACTCTAAAAAGATTTTATTTTGGTCTCTCGGTTTTCAAAGGTTCAATTTTAATCCTAGATGTGTTGTTTGTTCAATTTTGGTCGAAAGTATTCAATTTTAGTGTTTAGATTTTGAGCAAACCTTAAAAACAGTCCCTCTCCTTAAATTGTCAAAAAAAAAGAAAGATTGGTGGATTTATTATTTGGGGGTTAGGGTTGAGAATAAGGATTTGAATCCAGAATTTTAGCAAGGAAGAAGGCGAAGAGGCATTTCAAAAGAGAAGAATAAGTGGTCGAGACGCCCAGAACCTGTTGGGTAAGTGTTCACTATGCTTCCTTTTCGTGCTCTGCGACTACTACTTGTCGGCTCCTCCAAGCGCCGCCGATTCTTTCTTCCCGCTGCTTCCTCCTCCCTCTTCCAATCCCCCACTTCATGTCGCCAACCCACAAACTCTGACCTTTTCAATGGTAGTCCTAGTTTTATCACAACATCTTATTCCTCCAACAGTGGCAATGCCCCTACCCAGTGGAATGACGATATTATTGAGTATCTAGATGAGTCTGGAACTCTCATTTTCTCTGGCAAAGGGGTTCGATCTGTTCAACCCGGTGTTGATGATCACATCTTGGTGGGCGCACTCCGAAAGCCCCTTCTCAATGCCTCCGCTGTCGCCAAGATAGTTGAGATTGTATGCAGGTGGAAATGGGGTCCCGACTTGGAATCCCACCTTGCAAAACTCCAATTTGTTCCTAATATGACACACATCACTCAGGCATTGAAGCTTATCAATGAGCCTCAGCCTTCTTTAAGCTTGTTTCGTTGGGCTAAGAGGCAGTCCTGGTATTCCCCCAATGATGACTGTTATGCCTTGTTGTTTGATAGCTTGAATCACAATAGGGATTTTGATGCCATTCAGTTGTTGTTTGATGAGGTTGTTCGTGATTTGAGCACCGATGACACCCTCTCCTTCACTGCCTACAATCGTGTCATTCAGTACTTGGCTAAAGCTGAGAAATTGGAAGTGTCTTTCTCTTGTTTTAAGAAGATTCATGATTCAGGTTACAAGGTTGATACCCAAACATACAATTCGCTTATAACCCTCTTCTTAAACAAGGGTCTGCCTTACAAGGCATTTGAGATATACGACACCATGGAAGGAGCAGGCTGTTCTTTGGATGCATCTACCTTTGAGTTGATGATACCCAGCTTGGCAAAATCGGGTCGTTTAGATGCTGCAATGAAGCTCTTTCAAGAGATGAAAGCCAGGAATTTTTGTCCCGGCCTAAATGTTTTTACAACCCTTGTGGATTCTATGGGGAAAGCTGGGAGGCTCGACACATCGATGAAGATTTACATGGAAATGCAGCTGCTCGAGCTCAGACCGTCTGCTTCGGTGTTTGTTTCCTTAGTCGAGTCTCATGTGAAGGCTGGGAAATTGGATACTTCTCTCAAGCTTTGGGATGAGATGAAAAGGGCGGGTTTTAGGCCTAACTTTGGTTTGTACTCGATAGTTGTTGAATCACATGCCAAATCAGGGAAACTTGATGTTGCAATGTCTATCTTTACTGAGATGGAGAAAGCTGGATTTCTTCCTACTCCATCTACTTATTGCTGTCTCCTGGAAATGCATGCTGCATCCGGACAAGTAGATTCTGCCATGAAACTCTACAATTCTATGACAAATGCAGGCTTGAGACTCGGCCTAAGTACGTACACTGCTTTATTGACGCTCCTGGCTAATAAGAAGCTAATCGACATTGCTGCGAAAGTCTTACTTGAAATGAAGGCCATGGGATTCTCTGTTGATGTGAGCGCAAGTGATGTATTGATGGTGTATATCAAGGAAGGTTCTGTTGATTTTGCTTTGAGGTGGCTTCAGTTCATGGGTTCATCTGGAATAAGAACTAATAACTTTATTCTAAGGCAATTGTTTGAGTCATGTATGAAGAAAGGAATGTATGAGTCAGCTAAGCCTCTCTTAGAAACCTATGTAGACTCTGCTGCAAAAGTTGATCTCATACTTTACACATCCATCCTGGCCCATCTTGTAAGGTGTCAAGATGAGCAGAATGAGAGATACTTGATGTCCATACTCAGTGCTACCAGACATAAGGCTCACTCATTTTTGTGTGGACTGTTTACAGGACCAGAACAAAGGAAACAACCAGTTTTATCTTTTGTGAGGGATTTTTTTCAGGGCATTGACTATGAGCTGGAAGAGAGCAGTACAAGATACTTTGTCAATGTCCTCCTCAACTATCTCATTCTCATGGGACAAATAAATCGAGCTCGATGTATTTGGAAAGTCGCTTATGAAAACAAGCTCTTTCCAAAGGCCATAGTCTTTGATCAGCATATTGCCTGGTCCCTTGATGTTAGGAACTTGTCAGTCGGGGCTGCCCTTATAGCAGTTGTGCACACTCTCCATCGGTTCAGGAAGCGAATGTTGTATTACGGGATAGTCCCGAGGCGCATAAAATTGGTTACGGGACCTACTTTGAAGCTTGTGATCGCACAGATGTTGAGCTCTGTGGAATCCCCATTTGAGGTTAGTAAGGTGGTTCTGAGGGCAACAGGAGATTCTGTGATGGAGTGGTTCAAAAAACCAATCGTCCAACAATTCCTTCTGAATGAGATTCCATCAAGATCAGATATCCTAATGCACAAGTTAAATACTCTCTTTCCCAGTTCTGCACCTGAAATTAGATCTCTTTCCCCTCCCAAACCCCTCATTCCCAGGAATTCTGCATAACTTTCAACTGCATTCTTAGAACAGTTTATTCAAAGAAACTGTTTTTCTAGACATGTAAAACAATATTGACCTGTAATAACTCTGTTACCATTATTTTTAGCTCCTGATACATAGAAATTGCGAGAAAAAAAAAAGAACTATACTTGTTGCAGTTTACATAATATCATCTATATACATTCTCTAAGGTATGCTCCGTGGGTAATGACCTTAATTGTGCGGGTGTCCCGAGTATGTAGTTTGGCGAAGCTCTGATTCCCGGTTATCCAAAAAAAACCATTTGTATACAATGTTATATACCCGGAGATTCCTTGGATATCTATGCTACAAGTAACACATCAAAACAAACCAGAATGCCTGTGGCCAGTCACTTCACTTTATTCACAATGTTGTGGAAAGAGTAGTCATTCTGGGGCGCCCCCCTCCCCACCCTAATGTTGTTTTGTTTTACTCTATTGGCTTGCTATCAATTGTCAGGGATATCAATGAAAGGAATCTATGAATAAGAGTAGTCATTCTTTTCATTTCTGGATCTGGGATCTGTTGGTTAATGTTGAGCTTGGTTTCTGTTAAAATTTTCTTTGTTTTCGTCTTATTATTTGCATTCCTTGGCTTCTATATGATTCAGTTTTAAATGCTGTTTGAAAATTGAAATGAAGATCCACCTAGAAGAAATGAATACACTTCTGCTCTAGTTGAATTCAGCTCAAATTTAAAACAAGTCCTAACATTAAGTTTTCTTTTTGGGAATTATTGGAAGGCATTTGATTGTTTATTGTCTCTGTTTTTTTCCTTGCAACTTAATCGATTTGGATGTGGCTGGTATTGTATTGTTTGCAGGGAGCAGCAAACCCATTTGAGTCATGACGACCACAACTGACAAGAGTTTCTAATTTGAATTTCCTTCTCAATTGTTGTTGAACTTAAAAAAAAAAAAAAAAAAAAAAAAAAAAATCACACACTTGCTCATCCATCGTCTTATCATCTTTGTTATACTATAGTATTTCTTTTTAAGTTTCTTAGTTTTGAATTTGATGGTCGTTGATTAGATTTCCCGACGATATAAGTAATGAGTGTAAGAAAAGAGTTTTTGTCTCTAAAAAAAAAAGGCAATGGGCTCTTTAGTTAAAAAAGTGTTCCAAATAATGGGTTGGTCAAGCTATAATTTGTGATGATGACATAAAAGATAATAATTTACTTGTCTTCTTCTTCTGATATATACTGATATGGTTGAGGGTGGGTTCTCAGCGTTGCTCCTTATATATAATATCTCAGTTTTGTTTGATTATAGCTTCCACAACACCATCTTTTTCAATGCAATTTTCTAGACAGTCAGAAGATGGTAATGGTGAACTTGAAGCCATGCCATGCGACTTCAGCATCATGAAGGAAGTTTCAGATTTCTATGAAGAATTGCTCAAGAGTTTGAGTTCCAGATTTGGGTCTGATCATCACAAACATGATCTCCTCATTCTGGTTTCGTGCCACACCACCAAGGCCGCCTTTTTCGAGAACTATATGTGTAGCAGCATTGGTATTAATCTTTAGAAGATATCAGTAGTTGGTGGACTCCACGACCGGTATATTGATCGTGATATTCCAACATCAAAGCATCCCGAAAATGTTGTACGTAAGAAACACGAAATTCTCTGTTAAATGGCAGCCCCCCCTTTGAAGACTCACACCCACCTTAAGTCAAAAAGTCGAGATTCTCCTTATTTCGGCCACACCAAACCACATTACGAGAAATTCCTCAAATTTATTGAATATGCACGTAGGAGTGAAAGAAAAAACCAAAAACCAACAAAATCGATCTAAATATTGAATAAAATTTGATTTGATATTTTAGAAAATTAAAATATAAAACCAACATAAAAACAAATAGAAGCGAATATATAAAAATTCTAAAAGAAAATCAAAATATATTAATATCGAGATTCGATAGAAAACAAATTAATTTAAATGTGAAATAGAAATCATTATAATTCTAAGGTTATGTATGGAAAATGTGTGTTTGTGGTTAGTAATAAAATTGAAGATGAGTTTGGCGAGAAGATCCTCCATGAAAGAAAACAAAAGCCGAGATAAGAAACTGTCGGAAAGGAAATATGGAGGAAAGGCCAAGTTTGTTATTCTCCTTCACGATGAGAAACTGTTATACCGTCTGATGCCAAGTTCAAAGTTGGGAATTATGAAACCGGTCTGTATTATATATATTTTTTTGTATTTGGAGTGAACCGGCCGGTCTGAGTTGGGATTTGGGGTTTAATCTGGTGTTGTGTTTGTTTGTTTCCAAAATCATCTAAGAAAGAAAGAAAGAAAGAAAGAGTTGGGGGGCGATTGGATCTGAGAGGAAGATGGCGATGGGTTCGGTGTCGATGATGATGAGTAGCAGCGGTGGGAGTGGGAGTGGGAGTGGGAGGTCGGAGCTGAGTCCAGAGGAAGAGAGGATTAGGATCAGGGACATTGCTTTGGCTGCTGAAGCTAATACCAAACAGGGCGATATCTTCTATTTAATCACTCAAAGGTCAGTCAGTGTCACTTCTACTCATGGTTTGATTCGATTCTCTATCTATCTATGTTGTTACTCTTACTGACATACAGATGGTGGCAATACTGGATTGAATATGTCAACCAAGACCAACCAATTAATAACAATAATAATAATGCAAATGACGGATCTTCCTTCGCTGAAATCTATGCTTCAACCCCCATGTTCAAGAGACCACCTAATATTGATAACTCTTCTCTCCTAATTCATGACTCTGCCGCCGCCGCCGACCACGACAACGACGACCACTCCTCTCTCACCACCATTGAAATACACGACACTCTTTTGGAAGGCCGTGATTATGTTCTGCTTCCCCAACAAGTCTGGAACCAACTCTACTTATGGTGAGCCACCCATCATTCATTATTATTAACACATAATCACTCACTCTTTATTTTATGACTTAATAATTCATGGTGCCTTTTAGGTATGGTGGTGGTCCCCCATTGGCGCGCAAGGTAATCACTGCAGGTCTTTCTCAAACTGAATTGGCTGTTGAAGTATATCCTCTTCGCCTTCAACTATTACAGCTGCCCAAGGGTGACCGCTCCACAGTAACAATAAGCAAGAAGGTATATTACTCATACACTCTATTCTACACCCCACTTCTGCTTCGTTCTTTACAACTTCCTTTTACTTTAAGTTTCATGTTTATTTATGCCAGGAGACAATTGGTGAGCTTCACCGACGAGCTTGCCACATTTTCGATCTTAACTTACAACAAGTAAACTTTATATGATCCTCTACCGCATCCACATATGAGTTTTGTTTCTTTCATTTAAATCCAAGTGTTCACTACTTCTACTAGGTATGCATTTGGGATTACTATGGCCACCGAAAACATGCCTTGATGAATGACATGGATAAAACTCTTGATGATGCAAACATTCAGATGGATCAGGATGTAAGTCTGTCCACTGTATTGGAGAACACTTATTTTTCCATTAATTTTTTTCGAAAAATTGGAACATAAGAGATTTCTATTGGAATACAATACCTCTGTCATTGGCTAAAGACACGTTTAAGCCTAACACTATTGTTCTTATTAACTCATAATCCATATTGTTAATGCTTGTAGTTTAGGTTTTTCTTGTATGCTTACAAATCTATTATCTTCCTATGAAGTTGGCTCCCTTCCCCCACCTTCTCTTCTCCCTTTCTTTTTTATCTTTTTGTAACTCTTTCATATATCGAGGAAATAGTTTTGTTTCCTATAAAAAAAAAAAAAAAAAAATGTTATGAGGTTTATCGATGGGTTAGGTAACCAAGTTGCAAATGTTGATCATTCATTCTCTTTGTAAAATAAGATGTTAATGGAAGTTGACTATCTTGGATTTTTTGTGTCTTGTTTATGTAGAATTGCACGATTGGGAATTATTGTTGATTGGGCCCTCTGGCCATTTCAACTTTCAGCTGGCAAAGATTATTATTCCTGTATTTCCAAATTCCACGTTAATATGTTAGAAACTCGTGACATTCTGGAAATGTGATGTGCACATACATTTGATTAATCTTTAGGAATTATAAATTGCCTTGCTAGATTCATTATAGTTGGTGGAATATTTTGTACATTTGAATATATCGAGAGCATTTTTGCCGACTGAAACGTTCTTTTTTATTTATTATGATTAGAACCTTCTGAAACCTTTTCATTCTTTATTTTGGTTAGATTCTGGTGGAGATAATAAACCATGGAAACAATAATGCATTGGATGGCTGTGCCAGTTACGTTCAGGACAATGGAACAACCGACAAGGAAGCTACTTCTATTTCTTTAGATCCTTCTAAGTCAAACTTAATCATTGCAGGAGGCATGTCCAACAAGGGAGCGTCCAAAACGGAAGTAGTGCAGAGCCAAAACCCAACTTCTTCAATTAGAGAGTTAGATAATACATATGGGCAAACTGGTGTTTGTACGAGGGGATCTTCTTGTGGTTTAACAGGGCTATTAAATCTTGGTAATACTTGTTTCATGAATAGTGCGATTCAATGTCTTGTTCATACACCTGAGTTTGCCAGATACTTTCGTGAGGATTATCACCAAGAGATTAACTGGCAGAATCCTTTGGGCATGGTTGTAAGTTTCATGTGCATTTCAGATTTGTGAAACCTGGACTCTTTTTGTTGCCATTTTTTTTGTTCTATTTACTCTACTAAATTGAAGTTATTACACAGGGTGAGCTTGCTATGGCATTTGGCGACTTGCTTAGAAAGCTATGGGCTCCTGGACGAACATCTGTTGCTCCTCGTCCATTTAAAGCAAAGCTTGCTCGTTTTGCACCCCAATTTAGTGGTTATAATCAGCATGATTCCCAGGTTTACTACTCACGTAATCTTACTATTTACACAAAACATTGTATTGGATCAAGAAATCAAGAAGTCTCATTGCAGGAACTTCTAGCATTTTTGCTTGATGGTCTACATGAAGATCTGAATCGTGTAAAGCACAAACCCTATATTAAGTCCAGAGATGCAGATGGTAGACCTGATGAAGAAGTTGCTGATGAATATTGGGCGAACCACATTGCTCGTAATGACTCCATAATTGTTGATGTGTGCCAAGTGTGTAAAATTACCTATTTCCATTGCAAGCTATTTTTTTTGGTTTTTTTTTTTTTATGAGGTGATGTGTTAATTACAAAAAAAATTGTACAAGAGTGATTTGGTATCCTTCAATTGGAGATCAGTCCTCTTTGAGAAACGAAAAAAGGGTTAAATTTGGAAGATCTCTCAATCTCATGAAATGAGATCTTATGAGCTTATCTAGTTAATGATTTTTCTTGACTTGTACAAGATCTGTTCTATAGGTTGTATCCTCGAGTTTTAAGGCAGAATTATTACATATCCTCCCATAGTTCTATCTAGGCTAGAAAGCATATGTTATTTTGCTACAAAAACCCCATATGAGCCAAAACAAATATCTTATTTCTCTCCAACCAAACAGAATGGGATCCATCCCTTCTACATCAGTGTATTCCTCTTTGTCTCTGCAATTTTATTTATGATGCCAATGTTGCTTTTCTTGGTTTATGTTGTTCATTTCATTCTCCTGCATTTTTTCTGCTTGTTGTTTTGTAACTATTTGACCACTTCAAAGCTTATTAATCTGATTTTCTTTCATTTTTCAGGGCCAATACAAATCAACTTTAGTCTGCCCTGTGTGCAATAAAGTTTCTGTCACTTTTGACCCCTTCATGTATCTCTCATTACCACTGCAGTCAACCACAACCCGTACTATGACAGTGACTGTTTTTACTAGTGATGGAAGTAAGCTGCCATCAACTTTAACTGTTACTGTACCAAAGCAGGGTCGGTGTAGGGATCTAATACAGGCACTTAACGGCACTTGTTCATTGAAACACAATGAGAAGCTTCTGTTGGCGGAGGTACGCACATTTTATACTGCTGATATTTGTTCTTCACAATTTTATTTATTGAACTATGGGACCATACATAAGGAGGTTTTTTACAGTATTCTGTAGATTGGGAGTGTTTTAATTTTGCTTTCTCAATCATTTAACCCTTACATGTTTATGTTTAACATTTGTGACTTAGTTGCTTCGGTTCCTTAGTTGGTCTTTGCAATGGAATCTTTTGATGTGTGCTTGGAGAGAATTACAGTGACTAAAATTTGTTTCCTAGCATCTTTAGTACCCTGTTCTTGATGTAGAAAATATATATATACCAACTACCAAGCCTGAAGATTTATGAGTTGAATATGTGTGTGTGTGCATAATGTACTTTTTTTTTCTTGCATATGTCTTCTATGCAGGTGCGAGACCATTTCATTCACAAGTTTCTGGAAGATCCCTTGATATCATTGTCCACAATAAAGGATGACGACCATATTGCTGCCTACAAGATTCCAAAGTTGACTAAAAATACGAAATATATTCAATTAGTACATCGGAGCCATGAACAGTATGTACAATTTGATTGTATAGTCATGCTCGCAGAGCTAATTAATTGTGTTCATTTTTATAAAAAATTATTATCAGGGTATAGCGTTCATTCTGACTTTGTGAACCTCTTCTCTATGGGCTTTGGATTAAAAAGCACAAACACTTTAGTTTAGCTAGTGTGTCTATGATTGACACGTGTCAAAACTTGGATACTCTGAAACTTATTGGGTATGTATCACACTTGTCAGCACAATAGATATGTGTTAGACCCTAGTTGTATTAAGTCAATATGGGTCCCAACAATTTTTAACACGTAAAAACACTTGTAACCATCATGGAGTAGCCTAGTGGTCAAAGGGGGCATTGGGGTGCTTAAGGTGATGGGTTCAATCCATGGTGGCCACCTACTTAGAAATTAATTTCTTACGGGTTTCCCTGACATCCAAATGTTATAGGGTCAGGCGGTATGTCTCGTGACATTAGTCGAGGTGCGTGCAAACTAGTCCAGACAGTCATGGATATTAAAAAAAACACTTGTTAAGTATACTAAACATACACATGATAATGTAAAACAAAAGTAATAAATTTTGAGAGTAAAATACATCAAACTCAATAGTTAAGCATATGTATGCATAAATTTATTGACTTTGAATTTCCTTCTGGTATAAAAATGATGCATATTTTTCTAATAAGACCCCTAATTTTTGGTGTCATCACCTTCACTCACGACGTTTTATCAAAAAAGTTGCTTTTAGTATTTGAGATCCTTCTTATATCATTGTTGATAATGACCTCTCTAATATTGTCATTTCATTTGTGTCTCCAATGGCTAAATAAAAAAGAAGAGGGAATTGCATAACTTGCATTTTAATATTCACTATGATAGATTAACAACTAGGGATTTATTGGTGGGAACTACAGATGCCCAATGCTTTTTTGCCATGATTTGAGCAAGGTTCTTCAGGGTTGTTTTATTTTTCGTTGATTGTTTGTTGCAATTTGTTCTTTTAATTCGTCTTTTTTTTTTTCTCTTTTTGGAGTCTCTTATCAATAAATGTTTCATTTTCCAAAAAAAAAAAAGGATACATAGTTTTAAATACATTTTAATAAATGTGTCATTATCGTGTCTTTGTCATTGTCCTAGACTTTTAAAATATTATGTCCCACTGCATCTTGTTGTGCTGTATCCATGGCTCGTATCTGAATCCGTATCATGTCGTATAAGTATTTGTGCTTACATTTTTTTTTTCCATTTATTAATGGTAGAAGTATCTTAATTCCCAGCTTTGGTTGACCATGGTATTGATTAATTCGGAATTGCAATGTTATTGTAGCTCATGATTTATTTATTTATTTTTAAATGTAGCTCGTGAATTACTACTACTTCAGATTTCCTTGTAGAAAAAATAGTTGAGCCTTCTTAAAGTAGGGAAAAATATAAATGTTAATTTGCAATATATATTTTTTGTACCAGGGTTACTAGTGATGCCCACAAAATGTCAGGATGGAGACCTTTTGGAACTCCTCTAGTCTCAGTAGTCTCATCTGATGGTCCGATGAAGAAGGTCTACCTTCATAGAATAGTTAAAAGAGTGCTCTCTCCAATTGCAAAGATTGGGACTTCGATGGATACTGATGTATCTGATTCTAGCATGTCACATGCAGGAGAAGATCTTCATCAACGTGACTCTTCTGCTGAAACTTGCACAAGTTCAATGAATAGTAACGATCCAAAATCTAAAGTAGTGGAACCTTTTAAATTAACTCTTCCGTCGTTGAATGAAGACAATGTTTGCATTGACCTATCAAGTGGAGAAGAAGCTGTTGTGCAACTATCTTCATCATCATCATCAGTCCTAGTGTATGTTGATTGGTCTCAAAGGCATCTAAAAAAGTTTGATACTTGTTACCTAGAAAGCTTGCCTGAAGTTTTTAAATCTGGGCCTGTGATGAAAAAAGCTCGAACTGAGCCACTCTCCTTATATTCTTGTTTGGAATCTTTTCTACGTGAAGAACCACTTGTTCCTGAAGATATGTGGTTAGTTTTCTGTCCTCTCTTTTCTACTTCCTGCTGTCTTTTGATATACTCGTGGCTGAAATAGCGCGTGTACATTAGTAATACTATTAAGCATATGACAAGATTTTTCATTTTCACTGGCCTCTATTATACTATATTGACTACTCAGATTCAGGAAGATGTATGATCTGCTATTTTGAACTTTTGTGTCGATTTTCTGCACCTCATGAATATGAATGAAACTGACAATATCACGATTTCATTGACATTGTCAGTTTTGTCGTTTTGGCACTTAATTTTTTTAAATAGAACTGTTACAAGTCACTTTGATAATTGATGGATTAATTCAGCATTTTGGCTTCTTTTTTTTTTTTTTATAAGAAACACATTTTCATTGATAAGATAAAACGTTGAGATATGCCTTAAACGACATAATGTCCCACGATTAGTTTGTCGGGGTTCTCGCTAGTATATGGGTCTTTTTATGTAATTGAGCTTTTATCTTTAATAGGGTTTTAATGAGAGTACACTATATAAACTCGAATTAAAACCCTACCCCCCATGATGTTCATTCTGTATTTCCGCCGTTCTCCTTAATAAAATCGTGCCCCCCTCTCTGCCCGTGGACTAGCTAACACAACGTTAGTGAATCACGTAAATTCTGTTTTTGTTCTTCTTTCTGCGTTTTCTTATTTTCGATTATTTGTTGATTGCCGTTTTCATAACATGAAAAGAAGGGGAGATAGAGGGAGAGATGCATTCATAGAGCCATATCAGGGAAAGAATGTGGGAAAAGCATTTTGGCTTTTCAATACTAAAGAGTTTTGTACATATTAATTTTTTTATCAGTCAAGCTTGTGTGTAATCTCCCGTCCCTAGATTCAGAGTTTTACTGGTCTTCCCTTTTCTTTTTGGAGCTATATATTAGTTTTTCATCAAAAGAATACATTAAAAACAAATTATGATCTAAAGTTTGAATATACATGTCTCTCCCTTGTTCCCTCCTCTCCTTTCCCTTCTCGTCGGCCACTTTTCTCTGCTCTAACAGCCATGCCTCTCCATCAGTCTGGTCGATTTCTGCTTCTCATTTCGTTTATAAAAGATGCCAGCAACGAGCCTTTCCTTTAGGATTGAAGGAAATACGTTCTCCATGGAAAATGAGACTAAGAAAGCAAACCTTTTCCGTATTTCTGAGACAATAAGTGGTCAGAGGCTCAGAGCTTTTCTCTCACCTTTACCAAAGAGAGTGTTAAGACACCAATAACAATAACATACACAAGAGAACTATATTAAAATAATAGAGGCTACAATACCATACGATACCAATAGCCATTCGAGAGGGTTATGTCTCTCCCGCCAAAGTCTTTGCCAAGACAATACCAAAATATGCACTATCCACAAAGAACGAACCCTAACTCTATTTATCTAAGACCCTTAAGTACTAATTATTATTATGCCACATATATTATACTAATAAGTAATATCTCCAGCCTACCCTTAGTACTCTAACAGAGACCTTATCATTGTTCCATGCTTACTTCATTGGGATCTGTGATCTTCGGTTAAAAGTTCTTCAATAAAATGAGGGTGGAGGAGAATGTTATTTGGGAAGCATTGCCTTCATTATTGACTCAACTTTCTACCTTTCTATTTCTTGGAGTAAACGTTATCTTCCCTTTTGCAATAATAGTTTGTTAACCAGCATAAGTCAGTCGTGGTGTTTTCTTTTGTAATTATTATACTGGTTAACTTTTTTTTGTTGCAACTTTCTCATGCATCAATGTTTTTTATTCCTATAAAAAAAAAAAATTATGATATTACTAAATACTAAGTTAAGTATTGATGTTTTATGTTTTGGAAGCCTTTTAAATATTTGTACTAGTACGTACCTCATTTTAATGGTTAACATTGTAGCCATTTTAGCTGGATGCTTATTTTACCCTGTCAAGACATTCTAGTTTATCAGTTGTATTGTGATGGGTGGACTGTTGAGATAGTGCAGTAACATATTTAATGAACTGTCATGTGATTAAGTAGTATCTTATGTGGTTTAATATTAATTTATATTGGTGAAGGTTCTGCCCTCAATGCAAAGAGCGACGACAAGCCAGTAAAAAACTTGACCTGTGGCGGCTTCCAGAAGTGTTAGTCATCCATCTTAAAAGATTCTCATATAGCAGATCGATGAAGCATAAATTAGAAACATTTGTTAACTTTCCGATTCATGACTTTGACTTGACGAATTACGTAGCAAATAAAAATAACTCTCAACGTCAACTGTATGAACTCTACGCTTTAACCAACCATTATGGTGGCATGGGTAGTGGTCACTACACTGCACATATAAAGGTGAGTGAGAATTATTAAGTTTCCTGCGGTGCTTACCTTTACATATCATTTTGTTAATGGCATTGTCCTTCCTTATACTGTGCATCATATTTGAAGTTTGGCTTATACAGTTATTGAGTTTTGGGGAGCATTCTTGTGTTTTCTTGCCCCCAATTACTGAAATGTATCATCCTGGCTTCTTACAAATTCAATCCTTATTTTGTTCATTTTTCTTTGTCTAGCTAATCGACGAAAACAGGTGGCACAATTTTGATGATAGTCACGTATCACCTATAAATGAAGAAGAAGTGAAGTCAGCCGCAGCTTATGTCCTCTTTTATCGGCGGGTGAAGACAGAAGATGTATCGGTTAGTAACGGGGTCCAATCATGTGCCTCAACTCAGAAATAGATGCCACTGATCACAGGTATGAGTGCATCGATTACTCGCCACGCTTGTTCTAGTTTCAATAACTCCAGAAGCGAGTGCTATAAGTGGCTGTTTAGCATGTGTACCTGTTGTGAAGTAATGCAGCCCACATGGGATATTATCTCCCATCTTTCATGAAAAAGAAAAAAAAAACTATAGAATCGTAAATCTTGTAGACTGTTAATTTGAAATATAATGCTTTAGTGCTTAGTAAGCTTTTATTCTAAATGGCGCATGTGTTTCCGTTGCATCTTTATGTTTGTGTTTACTAAATGACTGGTGTTCATAGTTGTACTTTTGTAACATCCAGCACCCCTTGACATTCCCTCTTTGTAATTATAGCTTTACCAATCTTATGACCAATTCAACGTGTTTCTCGTAATCTATTGGATAGGATTGCTAACTTTTTTCCATTTTTTCCTTTTCTTTTTATAACTTCTATCATATCAATGAAATGCTCAATGTTTCCTTTAGATAAAGGATAGGATCTCCTTATTTGTACTACATTTAGTAGAATTCTTACATTTGGTGAATTTCAGATTTCGGTTCGTTTAAGAGAGTTTGGGATGAGTTTTGAACATAGTGCTAAAAAAGTGATTTTGATGGCTTCTTGGAGGCTTTTGGTGTATAGACACACCAGATGGCTCGTAACAAAAACAAAACAATGTGTAGAATAACGCATTGCTTATTCATGTAGTTCATGCCAACAATATTTTAAATTGCTAATTCCTTGTAGTAGCATTAGAATTGGCAGAGTTTGATGAATTCAATAGCAGTAAAAAAAAAACAATGGATTTGTGATCAACTTTTCATATAAACCTCACGAATTAATTAGTTTGTTGGTAAGATTGACTGTAAAATCAACATTGAGTAGGTAATTAGAGTTGACAGGAAGTCGAAATGTTCATGTTCATGTTCATATCATTATTTAAATTTATATTGATGAAGGGTTAATAAATTAGTGTTCACTTCAGATAGATAGTCAAGTTTGTAATGAAACAACCGAATGGGTCAGTGGCGCAATGATTTCATTGTTTGGTTATAAATCAGTTCAACACTTGAGTCACAAGTTCGATTCTAAGAATTGGTATGTCCCCCGTCCCTTGATATGTACTCAAAAAAAAAAAAATGTTTGTAATGAAGCGAAGCGTAGTGTCAAATCTTGTAAAATATAAAATAAGGATAGCAGTCGGTCAAGCTACGCCGCAGAGATGAAATATCCTTTTCTAAATAAGGATAGAAACGAGAAGGTAAAATGAAAGAAGTGATTTGTTTCTTATCTCATAAACTTATTATTTTCAGCAAATCCTAGAAAGATACAAAAAGCCATTGATTCCACATCTACCACCATTTCAAATGAATCATTACAGTGTTGAAGTTTTATCAACTGCAAGACCAGAAAAATTAGACATAACATAAGAAAGCACCTTCAATGGACAAAGCATTTATTTCCTGCCTGGCCAAGATGTGTTAAACGGAGCTTTCTTTAAAAAAAAATCTCTCTAAAGGTGGATAATGGCACTACTGCAGCTTTGTCCTTTTCTTTTTTCAACTACTGTGACGAAAGAAAGCAAAAAAAAACTTCTTGCAATCCCAATAAGCGGATAATTAAGGTCTACTCGTCTTGGAAAGCCTCGCTTTTTTTTGGCAAAGACCAGAACTGATTCATATAAAACAAAAATTTTCTTTATAAAAGGTTTTCATAGTCTCAAGGGAGCAACCCAATTTCTCGAGGCTACAAACTTTGAGTTATGCTCCATTTCTTGGTTTGAGATTATTAAGAGTGCTTAAATTAAAAACTTTTTGATGTATTTCGGTGCTACAGCTTAAGGAAGGGTTATTAGTGCATCTGGGAGTGGAGTGAAGCTCCGACAACATTTGAGGATTAAAAGATTTGAACATGTAATTTTTGTCATTACATTGTTATATGATACCAATAAAGTTATGCTCTTGTCGATTATGGACTGTTTTCAAAACTTTGATTAAAAAAAATACATTTTTAAAAATATTTCAACTTTCATTATTTTCAATCAAAAACTAACAATAATAATTAAATAAAATAAATATATGCATATATAATTATGTTGTAGGTAAAAATATATATTTTAAACTAAAAAATCAATTCAGGTTAATCAAGTTGGGTTAGATTAATTTTAGGTCAACTCTTAATCCAACCCAACTTATGAACATTTTATGATTTTGAACACAACCCAACCCGTCAATTGGGTTGGGTTGGTTTGGTTTATTTGAGTTTCGGGTTGTTTGAACAACCCTAGTCATCACTTTCACTAATCTATTTTTTAATGATTGTTTGAATCATTTTTTGCTATATATATACACTAGAAAATAAAAGGATAGAGACGAAGAGAGGTGAATTTAAGAGAGGTAAAGCTTATAGAGAGGAAAATGATAAGGATGGAAGATGGAGAAAATAGTTTAGTTGAAAGAAAAAAATTATTTGAATAGAATACCATTTTTTTTATCTTTTTTAAGATCAAATTTAGATATTTGAAAATTGAGGGATCAAAATTGGATAAACAGCAAAGTGGAAGGACGAAAATTAGACATTTAAAAGTTGAGAGACTAAAATTGAACATTTGAAAATTGAGAGACCAAAATGGAACCAACCCAAAAATTGAGGAATGAAAATGGTATTTTAACAAAAAAAAAAAAAAAAAAAATCCATTTGTATTTATTTATTTTATTTTGAAAATATAAATAAATAAAATAAAGGCTAATTTGGAAGGATTTGCGAATCGCGGATCTGGCGCGTACTCGGTGGGCAAAATTTGGAGGTTCAGTGATCGGTCGTTCTCTTCTTCCTTCCATACACATCATTTCTTCTCCCAATTGTGAAGCAACATCAATGGCGGACGACATGGACGAAGAATACCTCCATGACATAATCACCGTGCAACGCTCCGAACTCCTCGCCGCCAAAACCCTAATCGCCGACCACAACTATGCCTTCGAACTTCAATTGCAGGAGGCCATGAACGCCTCTCTCCATTCTAAACCCTCTTCTTCATCGGTTCACAGGGTTGCCCCCGTGCCGGCGTCTGAAGAAACTGCCGGTTTGGACCTGGCCACCACCCTCATGCTCCAAGACATCGAGCGCCTCCCCATGGAGTTCAAGGACCGGGAGCGCTGCGGGATCGAGATGAGGAAGATGAAGGAGGACCTCGATCGTCGGATTCACGATCAGAACTTCGCGAGTTATATCCGGAATGTTCCAGAGGATGAGTGGAGTAAGTATGGGGATGATTATGAGAAGCCCTATGGCCACACTTGTTCGTCTTCGTCGGGGTCGGCGTCGGAATGTTTTAGGGTTTATTCGAAGGGCTTAATTAGTGAAGAGAGGGTTCGAGACATGACGGTTAGGGTTGCTGGGATCGGGGCTGCGGTTTGTGACCCTAAGGATAATCTCTTGTTCGAGAAAATGATGCCTTTGGAATCTGTGGTTGATGGTAAGGAGATCATCACTGAATGCGCTGAGCTTGAGGCTCTGGTTCAAGCCCTCAATGTTGCTCTTCTTTTAGGACTCAAAAATGTCACTTTTTTCTGTGCAGATTACAAGCTCTACCAGTATGTAAGTTGCATCCCCCCTTTTCATGCTTTTACAGTTTTGCTATTTACTATTCTGTGTTTATAGTTGCATTGCTTTCATGTTTGTTCTTTGAATTTAGTTATCTTTTGGAAACAAACTCATCACAATACCAGCATGATATTAGCTTCTGGGTTTACTCGATTTCCACTTCTTTGAGAATGTTCAGTTTGAGGAGATGTTTTATTGCAAACAGAAATTCTCTTTGAGAACATAATCAAATAGTAAAAGGACTAGCGGCCAGTAAGGTCCAATGTAAATAGTAAAAGGACTAGAAGAAACGATTTGGTGACTACCTACTTAGGATTCAATATTTTGCCAGTTAGGTGAACCAAATGTAATAGGGAATGGCAAGTTGGACACTACAGAATGAAAAAACAAACAAACAAACAAACTAGGGGAGTAATGGGATGAGTGCTTGAATAAAAGAGTTCTGTTCAGAAGCCACAATAGCAAGACAATCTGCAGTGTTCAAATAAACCTAATAAACTAACAACGTGGGCATAAACCTTTTTTCTCTGGAACATCATCATCTCCTTTGTGACACAGTCCTTAGTGATTGGCTGAATATAATGACAGAGACTAGTTTGAAGTTTTATATTTTTAGCTGAATGTTAATGCATCGTTTATCACTATATGAATTGCTAGGTTTTTCACTCATCATTATTTTTTTTTTTGGAAAAGCGGAAAATCGGAGTTTCGCTCCACTATACCTGGGGTAACCACGCCCGTTCCTAGACCAGGATCATTATTGACTATTGGTTTTAACTTTGAGCAATTTATCTATAATGATATTAAAATTATCTTATTACTAGCCAACTCTTAATATAATTAAATTAAATGCATTTGCAAACTCCAGCACCCGGTAATATTGGCAGTCCTTATTTACATATCCATTATGAATAAGTCATATAAGAAATAAAAAGAATTGTGATTTGACATCATAATTCATATAAGAAAGAAAATAATTGTGATTTGACATCATAATTTGTATTCTGTGGTTACAGCTTACTGATAGCGTGCCTCCAGCAACAAGCTCAATGGCAAAGTTGGTTAATGAGGTGTTTATTCTTCAGAGAAGGTTTACGTATTGTAACCCATCCCTTGTGACGCGTAACGAAATCAAGTTTGCTTTTAGACTTGCAAGGGAGGCTATAGTTTCTCAAATCACCTGGCCTTCAGAAGCTAAAAATGGAGAGTGCTTGAAGGAAACTTGTACAATTTGCTTTGAAGATGTTCGTGTGGATCAGATGTTCTCAGTTGATGGTTGTTTTCACAGATACTGCTTTTCTTGTATGAAGCAGCATGTAGAAGTGAGGCTGCTCAACGTTAATGAGATGCAGGTAAACTGCCCTCATCAAGGTTGTACGTCAGAAATTAAAATTGAAAGCTGTGGGAAGTTCTTGGAACCTAAAGCCTTTGAGATCATGAGCCAAAGGATCAAGGAAGCTTCTGTGCCTGTCCTGGAGAAAGTTTACTGCCCAAATTCCAGGTGCTCAGCATTGATGTCCAAAAATGAGCTTTTAAAATATACCAAGGATTCGTATATTCATGCAGAAAAAACTGGGGCAAGGAAGTGCATGAAGTGTAATCTGTTTTTCTGTATTAATTGCAAGGTCCCTTGGCATTATAATCTGACTTGCCATAACTACAGAAAGTTAAATCCTAATCCCCACCCCGATGAGGAAATGCTGAAGTCTCTTGCATCAAAGAAACGATGGCGCCAATGTACCATGTGTAACAATATGGTTGAATTGGCTGAAGGCTGCTACCACATCACCTGCAGGTGCATTATTTACGTGTATTTATTTCGCTTGCTCCTCTCCTTTGATAAACATTGTTGCTTCACTTACACATATGTAGCTGCAAATCAAGCAGAAAAGTAAAGCAGTTGATAATGCAATATTTCTTAAGGTCTCTAAGGAGCATAAATGCAATACACTAAATGTCTACTTGCATGAAAGATGGAGTAAGATTAACAATGGCTGAAATAGAAAAATGAGTAGTTAGTAATTACGGGCATTGGTTTCTTGTGGTGAGGTCAATGTTATCTTAGTTCCATTCTTCCATGGAAGCTAAGATGAGATTATCACGGATGTGAAAGTGCACATATGAGTTTTCTTTCTGTGCTTTCTAAATGCCAATGGATTCTTCTGTTTGCAGATGTGGGTACGAGTTTTGCTATACATGCGGAGCTCCCTGGGTAAATAAAAAGGCTACATGTCCTTGTCCAATTTGGAACGAGCGTAACATCATACGCGATGGACGTCGGAGATGAGCTTTTTCCCCTCAGAATTTCCTTTATTTTTCCCTCGTCAGTTACTGTTTTTGTTTCTTTTCACGCTTTTGGAAGGTAGCCAAAGATAGACAGTAGGAATTTTGTGCAGTTCTTTAGTTGGTGATAAACTGATATTAGATCATAGATTGTGTTAATTTTGAATCTCTCATTTTTCAAACTTGCCAGACAGTACTGAAGTTAGTTGGTTAAAGCTTAAGGGAACAAATGGAAGAAAGGAAGTTTCTTTCCTTGAGTTTTTGTGTACAGTTTTCTTCTTAGTCTACTAATTTCTTGGAATTTGGTGTTCTTAAGAATTAAGAGAATTTTGGAAACATCCTGTCCTGTTGTCTACGCATTATACATCCTCGTTCTTCTCCAACTCATTGACTAATTCTTCTTATTTTTCTCAATAAAACAACATTTGTTTGATATATACGGTACTAATGATTGTTTTTACATAAATCATATTGCCAACATGTTGAAAAGTTCAAAACAATGTATTTTTGCTTTATACATTACTACACTGAACTATTGTGCATAAAAATAAGAACCGAGAACTGTTAAATCATGATTGATGTAAAAACAAATTAAACTCCTATATACAAAAACAAATTGAACGGTTAAGCCTGTCCAGATTTTCAGCCGGGGTTCATGAATTACAACTGAGATTCAGGGATGTTGAAGAGACGAGAGGAAGGGAAGGAGTTGTCCCCAACTCCATGTTTGTTTTTAATACAACAACCTCCCCTCAACTTTTTCTTAACCTCTTTTTCAATATTACATCAAATTTATTATAATCTTTTTTCTCATTTTTAACCATATAATATAATATAAAATATATTTTTTTTAATGTATCAAATGTTGTATCAAATTTTTTTTAATTTTCAATTGTACAATGTAAAATTAAATTTATCAATTAATACAAATATGTAAGGATTATATCAATAAAAATTAATATAATATAAATACTTTTGTAACCTCTCTTCTCTAAAATATCAATCTCCAAACAAGTACTCCACTTGTAAAAAAAGTTGTTGAGATGAATTTGAAAACCTATATGAATAGCTTTTGGTACAAATTTGTTCACATCTTTAAAATTGAATAATAATTTATCGTTATTTTATTTGGTGAGATCAATTTTAACTTGAATTATTTAAATAACTTAATTCCAAATGTTCGAATTTAATGTTAAACTTCGGAGATGAAAAATAAAATATCAATAACCTTGCTTTTAAATTCAAAGTTGTTATTTATCATTACATCAAGTTTTTTGAGCAAATAACGCTTTTTTGAGGATGAGGGATTTGAACTCATAACTTTTTGGACATTAAGTGCACACAAATACCGTTAAGTTACTGCTCTGGTTAGCTTTAGGTATTTCTTTTTTTGTTTGTTATAATTGAACCCAATTTATTATTTAGAAAAAAAAAAAAAAAAAAAGAAAATTGAACCCAATTTATAGATGAAATGAACCGATGGAGAGGGGTTGACTGGGGGTGAGCTTACCGACGCGACGCGGCTTCAATTCCTTTGCAATTGCAGCGTAGATCGATCGAGCTCACCGGTTTGACTTGAATGTCGGTGGCATCACACAGGAGGATTCTTCCTTTCTCTTCCTCTTCCTCTTCCTCTTCCTCTTTCTCTTTCTCTTCGGCTTTCAATTCCATTTCCCGCCATTCTCGATTCATCATGCCCTACAATCAGGTACCCCCCACCCCATTGCGTTTGATCATTTACTTGAATGGATATAAATGATATTTCATCTTATTTACTACCATGTCTCAATCCACCTATGCTTTTTCTTTCTTTCTTTCTTTCTTTCTTTCTTTATATACGCCCTGTGAATTACTTCCATTCTATTACTTTTCTCTCAACGCATCCACAACCCCATCATTATAATTATATAATTATATAATTATATAATTATCCTGCTATGAATGTTGAGCTCGTTCAGTTTGATCTTTATTTGCAGCCAAAGGGTGGTGGTAAAGACCAGAAATGGAAACCCAAGACGAAGGCGGACACTTCTTCTTCTTCTACCGAGCCTGAACTTGTTACACACGCACTCTGTAAATTGAGTGTCACTGAAAGTGCTCAACCTCATCTTACCATTTCAAGTACCCAGTTTGGAAATGCCCAGCTTACAAACCAGTTGGTTGCTCATAGAACAATTTGGAAACCAAAAGCATACGGAACAACCAGTGGAGGGACTGCAGTTGTCGAAGCTGATAATGCACCCGCCGCTGGAACATCTTTTGGAAAACTGGCTGCACAGAATGACATATTCAAGGGCAATCCGATAGAAAACTTTACTGTGGATAACTACACTTACACACATGCCCAAATAAGAGCTACCTTCTACCCCAAATTTGAGAATGAGAAGTCCGATCAGGAGGTATATTTCTATATTCAATGTGTTTGTTTAATGTTAAGCTTACACCCTTTTGACTTGCTGATTCCCGCATAGTTCCCTTTTTGCCCTGCTCTATTATTTCATATCTATACATACATATACATATATATATATATATATATATATTTATTTATTTATATTATTTTTTATTTTTTAAAAAAGGAAACATGATGTATATTATTCAAAATGTTTGAAGTTAACTCCGGGCACCAAAAAGTGAATTGCATGAATAAATTCCAATTGGAAACAACATAGGATAAACTATATGAGAAAGGAAGTGCTTATCTTTACACCAATAGTATGCCGTAGTGACAATGGCCTCAATGTTGATGAACTTCGAACGTCCTTGGAAGTTTTTGTAATCATCGACTTAAGCACTTTGTTTCCTATAAAAAAATACCATCGACTTAAGGACATTTCAGAAGGAGGATCGTCGTTTACTTATTTCAACCTATCTTTTTCTTTGTAAACTCGAGGACATGTTTTTTTTAGGGATATAATGGTGTAAAGAAGTTAAGGGCATGCTGGATAATTTTTTAGTAGTTAGTTAGTTCTCTTAAATCCCTATAAATAGTAAGCCTCACTCATGTATTCTTAAACATTTTATTCATTGTAAATAGTAAGCCTCACTCATGTATTCTTTAACATTTGATTCATTAATAAAAATTGGCGTTTTAAACTTTTTTTTTTTTTTTTTTTGATAGGAAACAAAACTTTCATTGATAGGATGAAAAGTTACAAAAAACATATATAGACTACAAAAAGCCTTTCCAATGAGATAAAAGAGTTGTGAGACTATAATCTTTGAAAGGTAATATTTTATGGGCCCATGTTATGGCAAGAAAAGTAATATAGTCAATAATACTCTCGTAACGGGCTGTGTTGGTTGCAAAGATGATACCATTCCTTGTGTTCCATAATCTCCACCAAAATGCTGATATAAAAAGATGTCATAAAATTATCTTTTCATCTTTGAAAGGGTGACCTTGATACATGTATATAACCAAATCCTTTGTTGTGCCTGGTCTCACCGTCTGCCAACCAAATGCATCTTGCAAAAAAGCCCAAATTCTGCTAGCAACACTGCAATTACTAAAGAGTTATTGGAGAGTTATTTTCTATTGGTTCTTATAGGCTACATCAAAATGAAACCTATCAATTTGATAAGGCGATTAGGTTTAATTATTTATTTTTATAAGATAGATTTGTATTTCGTTGGCAATGATGCTATTTTTTAATGTGCATATGTTTTTGTCAGATTCGAACAAGAATGATAGAGATGGTATCAAAAGGCTTGGCAACATTGGAGGTATAAAATTTTTCCTATGATGTTTTGTGAAGGATGTCATAATGTTTATGGTGAATCTTTCATTTATGTTTAAGTTATTAATTATTAAATGCCATTACTTTCAATTCCATTTATGTTTAATATCGTTTGCTTTAGCTTTGGAAGGATCAAAGTCTCCTATTCCATGATATATTCATTTTCTTTCGATACTGTTGATTGGGACTACTTGGATGATGTCATGTGTAAGAAAGGTTTTGGCCCGAGATGGAGACGATGGATTCGCGGTTGCATATCATCGGCTAACTATTCCATCATCATAAATGGAAAACCTAGAGGCAAAATTCGTGCCACTAGGGGGCTTAGACAGGGTGATCCTCTATCACCATTCTTATTTATCTTGATTGCTGATGTGATGAGTAGAATGATTAGCCTAGCAGCTAATGATAATACAAGAACTTATTATTGGAAATTCATCCTTGCATATTAATCACCTTCAATTCGCTGATGACACACTTTACTCTTCTCAATTTTCGATGCCATAGCCATTGATGAATTATTCAAGATCACCAGAGCCTTTGAAATCTCCTCTGGACTCAAAATTAATGTGGATAAAATTGAAATTTTTGGCATCAACCTCGACGAACAAGAACTCAATTCTATAGCCACCAATTATGGTTGTAAGCAAGGAAAGT
>JBBMKA010000005.1:2017504-2062283 GCA_037833695.1 Sechiopsis laciniata
GATAACTTGAGCATGTGTACTTATCATATCATAAAAGTTATAAATCATTTGTAAAAATAGTGTGTGGTCACAAGAGTGTATATATATCTAAATATCTAAAAAAAATAACAGTTGTTATTCAATGGCATTTTTTATTCTTATTCAACAACAATAGAAAGTATGGTGTTTAATTTCACAGTTTCTTAATCATGGCATACACTTATACCATTTGTTTTGATTGATAAAAATATTTATCTTTTTCGTGCTCATAATTGTACTACTTTAGAAATAAATACCATAACAAATAAAATACCAATAGTTTCAATAAGATTTGTCTTTACATTCACATGATTGGTTAATTTATTAAAAAAAACAGTTAATATCATTAAATTAAATAATAATACCAAGAAATTTTATTTGTATCATAATCAAATTATATAATTTTAAGAAAATCAAATGATAAGTTACAATTTAGTCACACCTCTACTTTCAGCTTTATATAATAATGTAACTATTGGTTGTCATTTAGGTATAAAAGTCATTTTCTTGGTCATCAATTCCCATAATTCTAAAAGTTTAGGATTGAGTTGAACACACAAAGTGGATTCAATAAGTTCAGACTGATTTATATGTATCTCGACTATTTGTGTATTAGGTGTTAATTAGGTATTCACATCATAAGTGATATTTTTTAGCATTATAACTAAAAAAGGTTTTTGCTCCATTCATTAGGTGTACAATAATGTTTAACATTTTGCACTAATAACACTTTTTTTAATTCTACAACAATCGAAGATTGAGATTAGAACCCATGATTGAGATCATGAATAATACTTATGTCGTTAAATTATCACTCTATTGGCATTAAAATGTAAAAAAGTTAACACATATATACATATGTCAAGTCTTTCGTATCTTTTTATGCCTAAAACTTGTTAATTCTAGAGTGGATTATAAATTTAATTGCTATGATTCAAAAAATTAGAATTTAATCTCTATAACTTAAAGAAAATTGAAATTTAATTCATATAATTTTAAAAATTAGAATTGTTTCCTAGGTTTCGATAAAAATTTAAAAAATAATCTTATTCGTTTGTGATTTTTAGCAAATCAAGTAAGTTAAAGCTAGATATTCATATGTTACATGATAATACTATGAAATAAGTGAATGATTGGACAAAAAAATAAAATTACATGAAAAACCAATTTTCGATAACGAACATGAATGATGATGACTATTTTTTCGATTTTATCAAAACATATGGATTAAATTATTATTATTTTTTTTTTCAAACTATAGAGACAATTTTAATTTTTCAAATCATAAGAACTAAAATATAATTTGGACGAAATTTATAAATTCAACCTTAATCCTATTTACACAACTTTTGACTAAACGATTAGACATGTCGGCGAACATGGCACTGGTGTGAATTAGATTTTGTATATTTTTCTTTGTCTTTCTAGATACCAAATCATGACATAGGAATTTAGATGTGCTTAATTATATTATGATATGCCTTTTTTTTTTCTTTAATGAAAAATCCTTTTTCATTTCCACCATTTCCATTGCACACATTTTTTCAAAGATGCGTTGGTAAATAAATTGAAGAGTAATTGCATTAATTGCAATTGCTAATCACAATTCCCACGTGAACTTAATATTCATTGGTACAAATTTACATTCACCTAATCGTCATTAAGGATGTTTCATAATAATTTATGTTCGATTTGATTCTAAAAAGTACTTTTTTTATTTACAAAAAAAAAAAGAGAGAAAAAAAACTATTTTATTTTTGAAATTTGATTTAAAATATAAATGATTCTTATAAAAAAGAAAAAAAAAGTTGTAGTTGGAGATGTTAGAGGAAAACGAATTTAATTTTCAAAAATTAAAAAACTAAAGACAGTATTTAATAATTATTTTGTTTTTGAAATTTAAACATATAATAATTATCTTACTATATGCTTTTTTTTTATTTATATATCTACATTTTGTCTATCTTTTTAGAAATCAAACGAAAATTTAGAAACAAAAAGTAATTTCTAAAATTTATTTTATTTTTGAAATTTGGTTAGCATTCACTTATTTTCTTAAATAAAAGAATGGATATATTATAGGAAAGATAGATTATATCGTAGAAAATTTGGATAAAAATAAGTTTAAATTTCAAAAATAAAAAATCAAATAATTATCAACCATTACTTTGGATTTTTAATTTTTGAAAATTAAACTTGTTTTCTTCTAATTTCTCCTGCTATAACTTTTTTTTTTTCCTTCTTATAGGAATCATTTAAATTTTAAATCAAATTTAAAAAATAAAATAGTTTTTCTAAAACTTTTTTTTTCAAAATATAGTTTATTTTTAAAAATACATGTACTGAGTAGAAGATAGCACAATCAACGAATTCATATATAATAATTGTATTTATAGGTTTAGTTTTAAAAAATAAAAATCGTAAATTAAATCATTTGCTAAACTAACTCTTATATCTCTACTGTATTAAAAAAAAAACTTTTATATCTCTGCTTGAATACAGCATCCTCTAGTTTCTGTCTTAATATCGTAAGAAAAAATAACTATTCAACTGACAATAACAATTATGGAAATTATATTTAAAAAATACAAAAAAAAAAAAGAAAGAAAGAAATTAAAGGAACCAAGCCATTCGTAATGGATGATGACCAAAAATTAGTGGTGCATAAAAATTGTTGAAAAAGGGTTAGGCTATTCAGTTTTTTTTCCATCTTTCAATGTAAAAAATTTCAAGTTTCTTCTAGAATCTTCTTCAAACACAGCATTTGAATAAATCCATGTCTTAATTATATGTTAATAATTAGCTGTATATTATTTGAAATTTATACAAGGTTTTTAAAAAACAGATACCAGTTGCCCGTCTTTGCCTTCCAACTTGTTATTTGTTACCCACTAAAGATTGTTGTGTAAACAAAAAAATTCCTGATTAAATTTTTCTTAAAAAAATGGACAAACTAGCTATAGATTATGAGACTTGTTATAATCATATATTCAATTATTCAATTTCTAATTTCACCAATCAACAAGTTGTTAATATTACAATCATTTTTTTTTTTTGAACTATTTATTTGGACGCCCACACTTACTAAAATATTATATTAATTCCATGTTCTGGTCTATAAATGTTTTAATGTCCAAATTTAATCAATTTATAAAATATTGCAATCACCCTTAAACCTAAAAAAGTTGAAGATGGTGTTAGATCACTTAATAAAATATCATTTTGTTCATTTTCTTTCATGCTTGTTTTGATTTTGTTTCTAAACTTAAAAAAATAAATAAATAAATAAAATTGGTGAATATGGTATGCTTTGTTGTTAATTTTTTTTTTTTAATGAGACAAATGTTGAATGTAAATGGTCAATAATATGAGCGATACGAATTTCAATAGAAAATAAGAATTGCACATAATATTGCAAATTGAGAAACATTGCAAAAGATGCACACTAGCGTTTACAAAAAAAAAACAAAAAAACAAAAAAAGGGGAAAAAAATATTAGGTAGATGACAGTCAATGCCAGTCTAAATGGGCAACAAAAAGTCCTAGTCTATGCATTAAAAAATAATATCTACAAATCTCATCATTATCAACTAAGTTTCAACTGTATTAATCTCATGGTTGTAACTCAAAAAAAAAAAAAAAAAAAAAAAAAAAAAAATCTCAATTTCTACATTTTTCCAATGGTGTGAAATTATCTATTTTAGAAAAACAAAAATTCAATTTTGATTCCTTTCTTATTTAATATTTATAAAGATCTCCTATTTATAGAAATATTCATTATGATTAATATGCATATGAGTTAAAATTATTAATTTGGTTCGATTATTTATTAAAAAAATAAATACCGATCCGAATGAAGAACCGAATTAGATTGAACAAAAATTATTAATTCGATTCGGTCATTAAAAATAAATTTTCAGTTTATGTATCTAAAAAATCGAAAATTTTGGTTTGATTCTTGGTTCAAGATTTTGGTTCGGTCCTCAATTTAAAATTAAAAAAATAGTTTAATTTTCGGTTCAAGATCAAAGATTTTGATTCAATTTTCAATTCAAAACCTTGATTAATGTAGAAGTTTGACAGTACATTAAATTTAAGAGATTTTAAAATAGGTATGAAATAAATAAAGAAGATGGTCATTTTTGCAAAAAAGTTGGTGTTTTTGTGATGGTCAAAGGTAGCTGGAGAATAAAACATGTGTAGTGTAGTTGTGTGTGGCAAGGTTTCATTTTCCTACTTACAATTAGGGCAACCACACTTGGCAGAGTATCAATTTAATTATGCCATGCATATATTTCTACATGCTATTTTTATATTTTTAACATTTTATATTATGGTCAGACATATATATATATATATATATATTTTGTTAGAAATACTCATGTTATCGTCATTTGTTCTACATTAAAAATGTTCAATATCATTATAAGATATATACATATTTTTTTCACTGCCAATTGATTTTGCAGGTAGATTTTTTTCTTTTTTAAAATGCTTGGAGATGGAATTTCATGCTATATATATATATATATATAACTTATATATGAATTTCAACTTAATCTCTTAACTTTCTAATTTGTTTCATTTTAATTTATAAATTTTCAAATGTTCATTTTAGCAATTATATTTTAAAATAATTTTTATATACACATATATTTGATAGCATGAAATTCTACCTCCAAGTACTAAAAAAAAGTAGATTTGAAATATGTAATCAAATATGTAGATTTTAATATGTAATCAAATTTTAAAATATTTGTATTTATAGTCATTATTATACTTTAATATGACATTATAGATACTCATTAATACAATATTATATATTATAAATATTCATTAATACAGTATTTATATTAATACCCAAGGTCTATATTTACAATTCGTTTAAAAATTAATTATATTTGTAATTTTTTTTCTAGTTTTGACTAATCTCGCAAATTTCTCAATTTATAAAGAAAGATGATTAAAAAAAAAAAAACTTTAACAAAAATTAACCAAACTTTTCTAATAAAGCCTATTTTTCTTTTAATTTTTTTATTTAAGGACTAAAACTAAACATTTGAAAGTTGAGAGATTAAAAGTGAACGAAATTGAAACTTCAAAAATTAAAATTAGATATTTAAAAATTTAAGAACCAAAATACAACCACCTTCAAATTCTAAAGTTTAAATACCAAAATGACATTTCCATCTAGCTTTTGTAAATAGACTTTAATATTAATGGTGAAAAAAATGCAGAAAGTTTTTTCCCCTTCATATTACAACCTTAACCTACATGTTAATTAAAGCTTCTTTTTTTTCCTTTTTTTTTTGAGTACAAGGTGGGGAGGGAGATCACTACTCTTAAATAAATGAGAATCAAATACCGATTCCAAAAATTGAACCCGTGAGCATGAAATTGAAATGGATTTCCACAAAACAATGAAACCACTAAATCATCGATCCTTTCGATAATTAAAACCCGTTAAGAGAACGTTTCAACACTCACACAATGAATTGTATATCAAGGTATAGTCCCCATTTTCAGTTATGATTATTTTTTTTTTTTTTGTAGTAGTATTTGAAAAAAAAAACACTGGTACATTATGTTAGTTGAATTCATAGTAGTTGAATTGAACTATAGGTGGGTGTTTTGATAGTTTAGGAGAATTTTAATTCCATTTTAATTCTTAAAAAATGGGTTACATTGGTAGCTTTCAATTAAGTGTTTCAATTTTTGGTTATAAGATAAAGCTAACAAAATAAATGTTTTCTCAAAAAAAAAAAAAGCGAACAAAATAAATAAAGTGGACGGCGCAGTACCTCGGTTTTCAGCCGTATAATAATACTTGCTTTCCTACCCCTCAAAAGTACACATACATTGATTTCATTATTATAATAATAATAATTAAAAAAAAACTATACATACGTTATAAGAGTGGGTGATAATTCAGTTCAACATAATAGTCATAAGTTTGATTTTAAAAATTAATATTTTGTCCTATTGATTTGAAAGGAAAAAAAAAACTATACGTGTCTTCAATTCCAACATTCTAATTTTCTTTTATTATCTCTGTTTTGTTTTTTTTTTAATATATGTTGATTTTTTTAGTACAACACATATCTTGGTGAGGATAAAGATACTTTTCGTTAAAATACAATTTATGTTAAATTTTGTTTTTTTAAAATTTTTTAATTTCTTATTTTATGTCCGATTCCTTAACTATTTAATTTTTGAAATTTAAGTTTGTGATTACTTAAATTCTCTACCTATAATTTCAAGATTTTTTTTTAAGAAAACATGTAAAGTCTAACTAAATTTTATCAAAGAAAACAAATATTTGATTTTTTTTTTTTTTTTTTTTTTACCTTTTAAATTTTGGTTTAATTTTTAAAAGCATAAATAAAATATAGATATCAAAATAATGAAAACCATATATGTTAGAGTATTAATTATAAATTTAAATTTTAAAAATAAAAACTAAATAGTTATCGATTAAGACCTTAACTTTTAAATTTTGAATTTTGTTTCATTTAATTTTAGTGTCTATAAAACATAAAATTAGTTCTAATTAAAAAGTTTGGTTAATTATCCTAGGTTTCTCTTTAAATTTTGGAAATATGTTTAATATTTAAATTAGGAAAAAAAAAAAAAAAAAAACTATGCCAAATACACCTTTTCCAATCCAAAACATTTTAAATTCGCACTATCGAATTCTTTCTAAAGATTCACTTGAAAACACTCAATGCTTTAAATTCATGATTAGATAAAACGAACATCATGAATATATAAGGAATAACAACAATTTCTATTATTATGAAATTGTTTTAGTAAAACAAAAAATAAAGTTACAAAGGGTTATACCTAAAAGTGGATAGTTTCATATTAATGTGAATTGTGAAAATTTGAAGTTGAGTTGTCATTTTTAACCATTGATATTAGAGTTATGCCAATGACTTAGTCATGTCGTAGAATTTCCTGTTGTAGGAAAAAGAAGTTTGAAGCCTTAAAAACATAACTATAGCAAAAATTTGTGATAAAGAGTTTTATCAGACACTGAAAAAGAAGAAGATCCGAATATGAACTAGACAATTTAACTAGTGGTGTACTATTAAAAAATGTGGATATCTACCTCAAAACTAATTCTTGATAAAAGGAGGATTCTATATTTCTTATATATTGTTATGACATCCCACTCTTTTCGATGTGAAATCTTTAATATATACTCTAAGGATAAGAGGGATTAGTCAAATATGGCAGACATGACAAAAATCCATTCTAATAGCTAGTAGTATAGTGGGAAGAGTTTAGCCTAGACAAATTAACTATCTAGCAGGTGCATCGTAATAAAGATTAAATATTTGAGTGTTAGAACACAAAAGACGATCCAACATAAAGTTTAGATAAATTTTGTTTGAGGGGAGATATTAAGATACAAACAAAATTGTCATACATTAACTAATTTTAAAGATCATAGATATATTATTGGTAATAACAATTATCTCCTTCTATATAATATATTTTTTCGTGAAATAAAAAATAATTTGGACGATGATTTTACTAATTTGTTATTTTGAAAAACAGCCATCAAACGTGTCTCTTGACCAAGAGCGACACGCGTAGAGCGTCGAGCAGAAATATTGCATTATCTTGGCGGTGGCAGCTCAGCTACTTTTTTTTTCCTCTTTTTTTCGATGTAGTTTAGATTTTTTAATTTAATTAATATTTGAAGTAGTATATTTCAACTTCTAACATTTTTAGTTTATATAAAAATTATGGTTCACCTATACATTTAAGGAACATATCATACCCTTTGCAATTCTTTTACTTTATATCCTTTTTAAAAAAACATTTACTATATATTTAATAGATTTATAAAAATAATTCATAATTTCAAATGAGTTTTCTATTCACTTATTAATTTAATGTTTAGGTAGCTTGTTAACTATTAAAGATTGCATATCATTAAGTTGATAGGGTTAACACTACAAAAAAAATCATTTTTGCCGACAGAACCTTTGGTGATGGAGCTGAGTTCCATCGCGAAAAGCGACTTATGCCGACGGAAGGAGCTTCCGTCAGCTTTGCGTGGAGTTTTGCCTACGGAACACCATTTTCCAAAACATGCTTAAAAGTTTACAAATTAAATTTGAAATCTAGATTTAAAAAAAAAAAAAGGAAGAAAATGATGAATCTCAATTTCAAAAATCATCATCGAAAGAATTTTGAGGAGACAAAAAAATGTCGGGTTCAAATTTATAGTGGTTATTCATTTATAAATGAAATTCTTAAGAACTTTTTTTATATTCAAATATTATAGAATCAGACAATATATCTCGTAATGTTAATCAAGTGCGTGCAAGGTAATCCGAACAACCATGAATATAAAAAAAATAAAAAAGACCAACCTCAATTTGGAGAAATGTCGTAACAATTAGTCATCGATCAATCTAATTTTAGAACAAACCAACACCAGATTAACTTCCCTCTTAAGACAAATAGAAAGATCAAACTAACTTTCAAATAATGAAGACAAAACTGACTTAAATTTTCAGAAACAAAGTCATGAATTTATTCCATTTTTAGAAAAAAAAAAAAAAAAAACTTGTAATTTTCAAACCGGCATTGACGAGAAGGTGGGTTTTGTAAAAGAAAAGTTTGATTTGGTAGAAAAAAAAAAAGTTATTTCTAAAACATGGATTTAAGTTGGTGTGGAAGAAAATAGATTTGGATGTATATTAATATTATCACCGTAATGGCGTAATCCAATTTAAATTTCCAATATGTCAGAGAGAAAAAATAAAAAAGAAATCCAATATGTCTCTCTTGCATTTATTGTTTATTGAAATGTGATATGACTTATTGTAGTCCTAAACAATGGGAAATGTATCCAAAATACATGATCTTCTTGATTTTGAAAGTAACGTATTACGAAAAAAAAAAAATACAAAAATACAAAAAAAAAAAAAAACAATATCATTTCCACAGATGTGTGGAATTTATATCTTTAATTTACTCAAGGTCAATAAAATTAGGTAGGTTTAATTTGAGTTTGTGTTCTAAAATAAAGGTATGATCGAGTTTGAGCATATATATGGTAAAATTAAAATTACTACTAAATTAAACGATATATTCATGTTTCCCTAGCTGCAGGTTATAGCAATTGGGGTAATTAAATTAACAAACAGGTGACGGTGAAAATGGAGACGAGAATTAAAGTAGTCAATTGAAAGGTGTAAACAAATAAAAATGATCTTTTATGAATTTATTCGCAAACAATTTTACTATTTGAAGATTTTTTTATTTTTACTTTTATTATTATTTTTATTTAATCTTACCAAATATAGAAGAATATATTTTCATTTGAATTCATAAAATATTAGAATAGAAAGTTCAGACTTACAATTTATTTTTATTAATGGTATATAATGTTAGAAGAACTATATTTCATTTGCTCAACTTAAGATATTTTAATCATAAAAATATAACTAAACTAATTGAACTATTAGTATTATGAATTATTTCATGACCTTATATCAAATCTAGAGGTTTTGGGAATGTGGAGGAAAATTTAAATGAAATAAAGTTTTAAATAATTCTAAATAAAATATTTATATAAATATATTTGATTTTTTTTAGTGCAAATTAAGCGAAGGACAATCAACAAACCCTACATAGAAGACACAACTATTCTTAAATAATATGAGAGCCAAATATCAATTTTCAGACTCTGAACTCGTGATTATGGAATTGAAATAGATTAACACCATATAAAATAACCAACTGTATCACTTGCCTATTCGAATTTTTTAAACAAAAATAATTGAAAGGATAAGCCTGCTTTGAACATTAACTAAACACGAAAACAATATTTTCAAGATCTGCCATCATATGACAATGATTTTTCCAATTCTAAACAGAGTTTAAGTCATTAGAGTGACCTTTTGTATACCACTCTGCCAAATTCGAAGCAACCACAAAAATGACAGATTCTATGTTTGTAGAATTATTCTTTAAGTAACCATCCTAAGTTGAACTAATGATAGAGTTTTTAACATTCAAAAGATGATAGATTCAATTTCTGATGATCATTTATTTTGAAAATAATTTTCTACTAATTTTCTTTACATTTAAATATTATAAAATCAAATGGTCCGACAATAAAAGCAATGAGCATGAATTGACTTGGACATTAAGGGAGTGTTTATTTGTCAAATTAAAGCAGATTTAAATTGAGTATTTACTAATCACTCAAAAAGTCACGTTCAAACGAATTATTGTAACTATTCAAAACAATAATTTTTCATTTCTAACCATTAAAATACTTTTCATTTTTAATTATTCATTTTTAATCTTTTATTTTTTACCATTCAAAATAACTCTTTATTTTAAATTTATATTTAAACAAATTATTGTCACTAACTTCTCTAAAAATGAAATCACATCCAAATAAACTTTTGGTTGTAATTCCTCTATAAAAATCTATATTCAAATCAATTTTTACAAAAATTTCAGTTTCTAACTATTCAAAGTAGCTTCTCGAAATAATTCTCATCCAAAATTTCATCATAAGACTATAGACAAATATCAAAATATATATTTCCTTTTCAATCAATCTTACTGTTTGTTGTTTGATAACTTAGATTCCTATCCCAACCAAGAAAAATGAGGATAATTTTTTTTTTTTAATTTCTTATCAAAGCTGTAGAATTTTCGTACAAATAAGCCAAAAAGGAAGAAAACGCAAAAAGACAAAATTAAAAGCAGCCATAAACAAAATGCAAGCCAAACGATAAGGTTTATTTTTTTAAAATTTTTTTTATAATTAAAACAATTTTCAACAGATCATGACGTGGTGGTTAGTGTCCGTCCCTATATAAAGTCCGTTTTGTTTCCGATGAAGCCCCATCTGTCTCCGCCGCTGAAATGGAGAAAAGTAAGGCAAATACGGGCTGCGGCGGCGGAAGCGGCGTGATTAGTAGTCCGTGCGCGGCGTGCAAGATTCTACGGCGGAGATGCAGAGAGAATTGTGAATTGGGGCCGTATTTTCCACCAAACGATCCTCTCAAATTCACCATTGCCCATAGGGTCTTTGGTGCTAGCAACATCATCAAATTACTTCAGGTAATTTTCGCCCCCATTTTATAATCATTTAGATCGCGTTTTATAATCATTTTATTTTTTGAAATTTAAGTTTATATTTACTTCAATTCTATACTATGTTTCATATTCTCATAAATAAGTAAGTGATTCTTAACTATATTTCTTAAATTGAAATAATATTTTGAAGCTATTTTTTTAAGATTTTAAATTTTGATTTCATTTTTAAAAAATACAAAGATGTAAATACGAAAGTAATGAAAACTATAGGTTGGAGTTATAGCCGCTGACTTAAATTTTAAAATCCAAAAACAAAAAGTTACCTCTTTGATAATCTTTCTTTAGTTTTTTTAAAAAAATTATTATGACACTAAGTAGCTTTACATGTCCTATTGTTGTTTGTTGTATTTTCTTTTTTCTTTTTTTTTTTCTGAAATTATAACAATTAGGAATGAGAATTCAAATTCATGATCTTATGATCATTAAGTTTACATTGATGCCGTTAAGCTACGAACTTTATTAATTGTTGTTCATCGTATTAACATGGGTTAAAAGTGAATGTTTTTCTCTTATAGTTGACATCATTTTTTAGATTATCATGTCTGATGGTCAATTATCTATAAATATTCTCCCTTTTTTCTGCTTGGTGCAACTTCTACTCAATAATTATTAAATGAAATTGTTTTTATGAATGCTTCTTTCATTAAGATCTAAATTAAAATTATTGTTGGTTCCATTGTTTCAACCGTGGAATTTATTATTTTGTGTTAGATTGTTCGATTTTAGAACAATAACCCTTTTTAAAAGGTCGAGATTTTAATTTAATGAGTGCCTAAGGATTGAGCAAGTTATTTAGGTAAAATATATGAATGTGCAATATTTTTAAGTTTCAGAGTGTGGTCATGTCTTTGTCATCAAAACAATGTTGACACTCTTTGCCAACAATCAACATAATTAATAAGTAAAGTTTTTTTTTTTTGATAAAAATTAATTAGTTAAAGTGAAATATAGCAACTCAATTATATCTAATTCTCTTTTAGTAAATGATTTTTTTTTTCTACCATTTTTTCATATATTGGGTCTCAAATATCTCTCCTAATTATGTAATTATCCAAATATCTCTCTCCTATTAAATATATCATATAGCCCTAACCATATTTTGTAATTCTCAATTTGGTTTGTAATCACTTAAAACTCTTAATTGGATTATTTTCTAAAAATGATTTAAAATGATTAACAAAGTACATACTACTCATAACTATTTAACTTTTAAGTTGACTTAAACTATCAATTATTGGTACTTTAAAAAAAAAAAAAAAAAAAAAACTATCAATTATTGGTATGTATCTTTTACAAACAAGTTGAATCTCCAAACATCAAATGTTATTTCAGTACTAAAAAACACATGAAACCTATTAACCCACCCATGATCATGAGCATGTGAAATTCTACTCACCCATAATAAAATAATAATAATAATAATAAACTTTTTTTTTTATCCAAATGCGTCTAAATAAAATAATTATAAAACAATAATTTATTAATAAATCAATTATCATGGAGTGACCTAGTGGTCAAAAGCATTTTGAAAATTAAGATGTTATGGGTTCATGAATATCTAAAAAAAATGAATGACAAATCAATTTTATATTATCATTTTAATGAATGGATTTTTTACATATGCTTTAGCCACTAATGTTGGTTTTTATTGATTTCCATCAAATGTTTAGGTATGGATATCTAATTGTATAATTAAATTTTATAGAATCTTCCTACTTCCCAAAGAGCAGACGCAGTGAATAGTATGGTATATGAAGCAAATGTAAGAATAAGAGATCCAGTTTATGGATGTGCGGGCTCAATTTTCCAACTACAAAGACAACTAAATGACCTACAAGCAGAGCTAGCCAAAGCTCAAGCAGAGCTTCTCAACATGCAATGTCAACAAGCTAATTTGGTGACTCTAATTTGCAAGCAATTGGCTCAAATGCAACAACCACCAATTTATGAACAACAATCATTTGATGACATTTTCAACATTGGTAGCCCTCAAAGTTATCAGAGCTATTCACACTTGTTTGAGGATACTACTATTTTGGACCCTCTTTGGACTTAAGTTAGAACAATACTAATGGTGGATTTGAGATGTAACAACAATGAAGACTATAAAATGGTAGTTTAGAGTCAAAGCTATAGAGTTACTTTTAATTTAAATCAAGCATATATATGTTACTTCTAGTGAAGAAACATTGATGCAAGCTATCAACCTCATATACTATATATAGATGTAACAAACATTGATTTTTATATGAGCATTTTGTGGATTTTTTAAAGGAATATGGTAAGAGTTAAATAAAGTATCTATTAATTATGAGATTTTTATTTTTATTTTTATTTTTTGCATGGATTAGTTTTTATAAACAATACAGTATGGATAAAAAAGGGAAGTGGTGCATTGATTTCATTATTTGATGATAATTCAATTCAATACCTTAAGCACAGGTTTAATTCTATTCAAAAAATTGATATTTGACTCTCATTTATTTAAGAGTAATATTACATACGTAAAGCTTGTGGTCCCCTCCAATTTATACCTAAAACAATAAATAAATAAACAATACAATACGATATAAGATACACAAGAGAATACTATATTCAATATTTGTTTTAAAAATAATGAATTATAAATGAGATACAAAAATGTTAATATAAACATACCTTAACGATGAAGCTATTTAATTGTTCCTTTTCTTAAGCCAGAGTTCAAATATTCACTAGACATTCCTTGAACTAGAAACAATATAAAATTACTCCAAAAATAATAGATTGTTTAGAGATCTTATGAGAGTTAAAAAAAAAAAAAATAATAATAAAAAAATTGGGGAAATCAATTTATAACTTTGAACTTTATGTGTTAACTAATTAAACCATAAATTAATCCCTTAAAAAAAACCATAGATTAATCAATTTTCTTCTTTAATTAGAACATTAGACCGTATAAGTTTATTGATAGTTTAATACACTTATACCAAAATATTTGGAAATTAATACTTAGTGTATTGATAGTTTAATGTAAAAAAAAGAAAAAAGAAAAAAAAGGACATAATCCTAAAATGGGAAGAAAAAGGATAAGGTGTTAAACTTGCGGGACGTGGACGCTAGATTGAAACATTCTTCACCATCACTATTCTCAGTTTCCTTCATCTTCTTCCTTCAAGCTCTCTGAAAATGGCGTCAGCCTCTGCATTCACAATCTCCCCATCTTTCCCGACCTCAACCTGCCGGAAACCTAAGAGGAAACCCATTTCTCCGGCGATCTTCTGTCAGAAAAAGGGTTCCCAATTCGGCCTCCGAAGGGAGATTCTGAAAGGCCTCACTCTGTTTCCCCTTTTTGAATCGGTAAACCCATTTCCTTCCTTATCGAAAGAGATCGAAGTTGGATCCTATCTCCCTCCCTCACAATCAGACCCTTCTTTCGTGTTCTTCAAAGCTTCCCCCAAAGACACCCCGGCTCTTCGTGCAGGTATTATGAATCTTTTCTCTGTTTTTCTTTTTTTCTTTATTAGAAATTGGATGAATGTTGCTTAGTGCAGTTAAATTACTTTGACTAGGAAATTTGTAATTTGTGATTCCTGCAGTCTAAGTTGAATTTGACCAAAGGGGGCTTCAAATACATAAACCCTACTTCTTGGTTGTCTCTAGTTTTTTTTTTTCCTGTTATTGTTTACTGTGAGAGATTGCATGATTTGCATCCAGTTGTAGGTGTAATATTTACATCAATTCCTAAGCCAAAACAGTAAAAGAAGAGTAGGTAGACAGTAAAATTGTCTTAACAAGACCTTAAAGAAATGTAGTTATCATGGATTGAACTTTTAATTAATTAAGGCGCTCTTGACCAATAAGTCACTCAGGTTTACATTTTTGCTTTTAAAGATCAGAAAGTCTAAATATTGTAAGGGATCTAAAGGTGTAAAGATGGAGAGAACTTTCCATAGTTGTAAGATGTTTGTGCTACTCCTCAATTTGTTTTTAAGATGGAATCCATGTTTTTCGGTATCAAAACCCATAAAGTTGTAAGACTCCTAATTCCCTTGAACATTCTAGAAGGGGCAAATAGGAGAATTCCTTAGTAGGGTGGTTATTCCTGTAAGGGTGAAGGGCCATTTTGTGGGTATAAATAGGTTAGTATGAGAAAGGGAGAGGTAGGCTTTATTTTGGAAGAAGGTCTGAGGACTTCTTGGGAGAGATAACGGAGCTCTCGAACTCTCCGGGTAACGTCGTTAGGTTTATTTTCTATTCTTGTAATTCCGTTGATATTTCCATTAATGCAATCTGTTGGTATTTGAAGTTAAATCCCTGTTTTGGTGTTATTTTTTCCATTTTATACTGTGTTTTGCTTTAATTGTGAAATGTTGAAGAAGTAAGGTACTGGATACCTTACAAAAGTTTAAACGGTTATTCGAAAAAATTGGGATTTGATTTAAGAATAGTGAACTCAAATAGGGACCGTCTTGAAAAAGGTATATTGTGGATTTCACATTATAAAGATAGGAGACCTCACATTCTTAATATGACGCATGAGTTACTCATTTTATTGTCAATTGATTTTGAGATGGAATCCATATTCTTTTCTTTATAAATATATGCTGACTAGGATTGATGCACAAATCACACTATTGGTTATTTTCTTTCTTTTTAGTCAATCTCTTGTAAGTTGATAAATGATTTATTTGCTAATGGTACTTGAGATTTAGTTCTTTGCAGGAAATGTGCAACCATACCAGTTCGTTTTGCCCCCAACTTGGAAACAAATGCGCGTAGCAAACATTTTATCTGGTAATTACTGTCAACCCAAATGTGCAGAGCCTTGGGTAGAGGTGAAATTTGAAGATGACAAACAAGGGAAAATCCAGGTTGTGGTTTCCCCTTTGATACGCCTCACTAATAAGCCTAATGCTACAATTGAAGACATAGGTAGCCCTGAGAGGCTTATTGCTTCTCTTGGCCCTTTTGTTACTGGAAATACATACGACCCTGAAGAGCTCGTTGAATCGTCAATCGAGAAACTTGGTGATCAGACGGTATAATCCCCCTATGTCTCTGAGATTATTGCTTTTTTCTTATGATCTTTGTTGAAGTTCAATAATGCTATAGAAATAACTTATAGATGCTCAATGTTCTTGAAAAGCTTCCTCAGGCACGTGCACTCAAGGCGCAGTTCTAGCACCTCGCCTTTCTGTGAAGCCCTAAAGTGTTGAGCTTGTGTGTTTGGACTTCTTGATAAATTATAAAAATCAATTTACTAACCCTAAATGCAAAAAAAAGACATGTATTCCGATGTTTCTTTTTAATATTCTTACCACAACTATGTTTTAAAAATCAATTTACCAGCCAACTATATGAAATCCTTTTCTTTTTGGGTCTAAGCCCATAGAGTCATCAACTTTTAAAACCACTTGAGATGTGAGATTTGTTTATTCTCACTGGTAAATTATAGTAACTGAACCTTGATAGGTGACCTAGTTATCACCTAGTTATCATGAAGATCTTGAAGAGGTTATGGGTTCCATCTATGTTGGCTACATACATAGAAATTGATTTCTTATAAATTTCTTTGACATTCAAATGTTGTAGTGTCAGGCGGTGTTTCCCTTAAGAATAATCATGGTGCGTGGAAGTTGTTGTGGATACTCACGCATAAAAAATTATTTTAAAACCTTCATTACCATACCCAATTTTTTTATTTGAACTTACCAAAATGTCCCTACCCTACCATTAATGAGAATGTACAGGTACTATAGTTGTATAAAACCTGGAGTTTATAACATATTCTTCTTTGTTTTGATTCATATGCTTTCTTAAGTGCATCCTCAATTGAGATCGGGTTGATTCGAACTTTTGCTGTACCTCCTAACTAGGACTATAGCAGCTTTGAAGCTTGCATATCGCTTCCATCCCCTAACTTGTAACTTTTCTTGGTGAAGATAGTTAATTTGCTCTTAGCAGCACATTGCTAATATATCAGTTACAAACCTGTGATGGTGAGTACTTATTAGAAGCTTGTTTTATCTCATTAATGCAGTATTACAAATACACGCTCGAGACTCCTTTTGCTCTGACGGGTACACACAATCTGGCTAAGGCAACAGCGAAAGGAAGCACGGTTGTGTTATTTGTGGCCAGTGCCAACGATAAACAGTGGCAAGCATCTGAGAAAGTTTTGAGAACCATGCTTGATTCTTTTCAATTGTAATTCCTTCTTGACACAAAATGCAAATGAGATTATACTCAACAATATAGGCTTCTGTCTTCTTCACATATACTGAAGAATATACATTGAGTTCTTCAACATTCCTGTTGCAACCCAGCATTCTTTAACATACTTTGATGGGCATAATTTTTTTTTTTTCATTTGTTTTGGATTTATATGTTGTTCTGAATCTTGGACAGGTATTTTCTGTTAATGATGATGGATGCTTTTTGTGGACAATGTTGAGATCATCGAGTCAAAATTTAATACATTTTACACTTTACAGAATTTAATTTGGAGCTTTCCGGTATTTTAGGCCATTATCCAATTGACAAGTTTTCATCTATTCTAACAGTGAACTAGTGGATGGACAAAGAAGCTTTGAAGTTTGAGGCAGAATTTCTCAAGATGGGTCGTTTCTTCCATTAATATTTTTTTGTTATTAACTTTAACGAATATACTCTGTTATTAATTATTAACCACGTTTACAGAGCATGTACTCTAATTGTGGCCGTTTTTGCAAAAAATTATAAATTATTTAAGTATTATTATTTAAACTTAATGCAAACTATGCTATTGATTTTTGAGGTTTAGAGTTGATGTCAATTTGGTTCTATAGTTCACATGAACACTTCTTTTTTATATCGGTAAGTGGTAAGTGATTGGTCTGCTTGATCTGACTATGTTTGACTCTCAAAAAATTTATAGGAAATTAATTTTAAGTAAGCAATCACCCATTAATGGAACTTGTTTTCTCTTTATTATTGTTAATATTGTTATTTTATTGCCAAGTCAAGTCACGATGATTTTTAATGACAAACATTTTACTTTTTTTTTTTGGAACAGAATTTAACAAAAATTACTGACGAAGTTTGCCACCACACAGTGGGGGTTTTCTTCCCTTAATCATTCATGGCAAGCATTTTACTAGCACTTATAATTTCTTCCCTTTATATAAGGAAAAAAAAAAAAAAAAAAACCAAATGTTGTAGGGTCAAGTAATTGTCTCGTTAAAATAATCCGAGTTTGAGTAAGTTGAACTTAACATTCACATATATAATTTAAAAAAAAAAAAAAATCAATTAAAGGGTAAAAGAAAAAGGTAAGCATTGATTCATTGGTTTAGTTTAGGGTATGAGTGAAGATGCTCAAGAGAGGAAAGGTTCCAAGTAGCCCATTAGCATTAAAACTCAAAACATTCAAGAGCTTTTGATGCATGTTCAGCTGTTTTCACATCCAAGTTCAGCTGGTCAAGTTTTGAATAAGTCTCACATGATTTAGGATGAGTTGCATCACCAACTGAAAAGACATGTGCTTTCTTATCTATCTCAATCCAGCTCCACCCTGCATTTTTCCTTACCCTTCTTTGTTGCATCTGTTTTGTAATCTCAGCCAACTGTGCCCACAAACCAGCTCTAGCATAGATATGAGCAAGTGTTACATAGGGTACAGCACTATATGGATCCATCTCGATGAGTCGATATGCCACCTCCCTCCCGAGCTCGACCTCTTCATGAACCTGGCAAGCACGTAAGAGGGAACACCACATCACGTAATTAGACTCGTAAGGCATCTGCTCTAACAATTGCTTAGCTTTTTCTACATGCCCATTTCTGGCATAAAGATCAACCAAACAAGCATAATGATCAATTTGAGGATCTAATCTGTATTCACTGCCCATTTTATTGAAATACTCAACTGCATCATCTAGTAATCCTGCATGATTGCAAGCAGTTAAAACTGCTGTAAAACAGACATGATCAGGCAAGAAACCTTCTTCATTCACCAAACTCTCAAATAGCTTCAAGGCATCCGAGCCTCTACCACATTGAGCAAACGCCATTATCATCGAAGTCGACAACACGCTGTTCTTCTCAACCGTCCGGTTGAATATAACAAATGCATCATCGACACTGCCACATTTGGAGTACATATCAAGCAAAGAACAGACCACAAACACATTATTCTCTGATCCCATTTTCGTAACTAAAGAGTGCACTTGCCTCCCTTGGTCAAGTACTGTTAGACTCCCACAAGCATTCAAAACACTAGTCAATGTATGATCAATTGGGCTCAAATTACAAGCTCTCATTTCCACAAACAGCTTTAATGCCTCTTCTCCATACATGTTTTGAGAAAACCCTGATATCATAGAAGTAAATATGATATTATCCTTCACAGTTGTCTCATAAAAGAACAGAGCAGCTTCTTCAATTCTTCCTAACTTAGAGTAACAATCAATGATAGAGGTAACTACATAACTGCTAAATCTAAAACCAAATTTGACAACATGAGCATGAAACAAATTTGCAAGACAAATCTGAAGTTCATCCTTCAAACTCAAAGTTGGGCATGAACTGATAACAGTGGCATAAGTAAAACAATTGGGTCTAACCTGAGTAATCAACATATTCTTAAACATCAAGATGGCTTCATTCCCAGCCCCATTTTGGGAGAGCCCAGAAATCATGGAGGTCCAAGATACATGATCATGAATCTTCATATGAGAGAAGACCCTTTTTGCATCCACAATAGCATTACATTTTGAGTATAAATCAACAAGTGCACTGTTCAAATATAAATTCTCTTCAAGTCCAGTTTTGAGAATCTGGGCATGAATTTGCAAACCCAAAAGCAAATTAAGGGTTTTAGCACAGGAATTAAGAGAAGAGCAGAGAGAATACTTGGTCAATTTCGCTCCAAAGCAAAGTCCAAGCATAGCCAAAAATTCATAGAAAAATCAAATTTCGAGGGAAACCATAAACCTCGCCATCACTTGCACACCGAAAATGTCTTCGGGTCACTGAAAAATTTAGCCTTGCCGAAGAACAGTGCAGTTCGGTAATTCGAGTAAGTAGGTTCTTCGATGATCGATTTCTACTGATTTTGTTTCTTTGGCGACGGCGTAGGATATGAGGGTTTCGACCGAACCAAATAAGCCTATTGTTGGACCGCTGTTCTGTCCTGCCGCCGGCCTGTATGAACCGTGGGTGGTTCAGTGTAAAGGACTAGTTTTTTTTTTTTTTTTTTTTAATGATTTGTTGTAGGATTTTGAACCATCATTGAATCTAATGTTCTTGGGTTATTATTCTGGACCGGTTGGCTTTCGTATCTATTTATTTACTATTTAGTTTATAAAATTATGGTAAAGATATTTGGGGAAAAAATAACCTATTTTTAATCAAGTTATTCTTTTTAAAATTTCATCCCTTCTTACTTTTTTTTTTTTTGGAAAAACTAGCATGGTTCATTTTAGGGAATTTATTTCCAATAACAATTTTTGGACATTGCAATTTAATTATAGCTTTTTTTTTTACCTTCCCACATCATGTACAGGTCGAAAGCTATCAACGAATTCATTGAAGGTTATCTACTAAAAACTTAGTGAATAAATGACATTAATTAAATGAGAGTCAAATACAGATTTTCAAGATCAAACTCGTAATTATGGTATTAAATTAGATTATTACCAAATAATAAAACTAATGAGCCACTAACCCTTTTGATTAAAATCTATCAATTATTTAATAAATGAACGACAATACTTTGTCTGTATTACACAAATAATATTTGATATTCGCAATAATTTCCCATATTAGATTATCATGAATAAATGTGAAGCTTAATAATAACTTTTTCACCTCAGATTACTTTCGCTAAGAATTAAAGCAAAACAGTAATATCATGTATGCTATATTAGAGACATGATTCTTCCAAATGTATATAAGAGAAACTATCTAAATAACCCATGTTTTTTCTCTAAAAAAAAAATAATAATAACCCATGTTTTTTTCTTCAAACTACATATCATATGTAAATAATATCATTCTATACTCTCATTAAATCAATAATAATAAGAAGAGCACAACCAACCAACCAAAAAATCATAACACAAAATTCTAATTAGCGTCACAAAATTATACATCATTCATCATCCCAACACATATATGTTTATTACACATGTCATAAATCCATGATCAAATGTTAAACCAACCGGGTTTAGATTTGGTCATGCGAGCAGTGCTGGCAGGTTCGTCATTGTCGATACGGCGATTGTTTCGAAAGGCAGCATAGCCAATGACGTAAGAGATGACGAGAACAATCAAGACGATGATGTTGACGACCGAGACCTTCCTCCAGCTCTTCTTGAGACTGGCTAGGACCCCAGCCTTGCAAGAGTCACAAGCATAGCAAAGTTGGTCTTGGTCATTGCTCCATTTGCCACAGTCAGGCTCACCCCCAACCACCCCTCCTCCAATAATATCCCACATTGTCTCATTCACATACATGTATCCACAATCTGTTGGAGGCTTGCAGCAACCAGACTTCACCACACACACACACATATACATATATTTACCAATAACTAAATTAGGGCATGGTTAATTTAATTACTCAACAAATCAAACCAAAAACATGAAAAGAAAGGCAGTTATTCTTTTTTCTAGTTTTGAATAAAGTTTGGAAACTAAGACTAAATTTATAGTGGGGGTTTAATTTGAATCAATATATACCCTTCCAAATCAATTTTCTAAATACATCCAATAAACATTGTCACTCTACTAACAATAATAATAGAGGCTAAAATAGAAGCAAATCAAACCAAATTAGACATGCATAATCTTGAGAAATACACGTACAATTAGAACCTAACAATTTTGTTACCTTTGAAATAATATAGTCTCGATATCATAATTTTTAAAGGTTCCAAACATTTCTCTTTTCTACTATATGGATAAGATTCGTATTTTTTTTTTTTGAAAAGTCCTAAACGGATCATCTTATAGCTATAATAGTGTAATCTGCAATGCATGAATATGCAAACAAAAACGTAAAAAGAGAGAGAGAGAAAAATAATTGAATATCGTGGCCTTCAAAAAAAGTTGGCATGAGAAAAAAGGCACTTTTCTGCAATGTAAAGAAAGAAAGGAATATAATAAAGTTTTTTGGCTTTTTTTATTTTTATTCTCTTCCCACTCTCTACGAGATTGGATCTCTAGATTCTCTTCAGATCATTTAAAATAATCTTCATTATCTTTTATTTTAAATATCAAATTTTGACTTGTTACTATTAATTTTTTTTTTTTTTTTTAAATAAAATCTTACATATGACTTCAACTATTGACAATATTTTTTATGATCAAAAGTTCAAAATTTTAAACACAATTGAACTAAAAGACTATGCATCATATTTTCTAATTTCTTACTATCTAGCACACTAAATTGTTGACAAATAAAATAAGAAATGTGTGAGAGTTAAATTAAAGAAATGTGAGAAAATGTAGGTTTATATTATATAAAATAATTTTAAAAGTAAAAATGGCAATATTTTTATGTTGAGATATGAAGCATACCATAAAGGATAGCCTTTCTATTGCATATGGTTTTTTTTTGTTTTTTTTATTTTTTTTTAAAAAAATCCTTTCTGTACCTATGTGAATATTAATAAACTCGATTCTGATTAAATATACAATGATTTAGAAAAAGTAAGGTTGTTGGTTTTTGTTTTTTGTTTTGTTGAGAAAAGACAAATGCATTTAAGAAAGTAAAACAGAATCTAATTTGGCAATGGCGGTTTGGACGCGGTTAGAGGGAAATGCCGAACTTGAAGAAAGGCCACCGCCCATGGGCTAGAATCGCACCACGTGTATCGAAAATTGACTCTCTCTCTCTCTCTGTTTTTTTTTTTGGTTCATAAAAAAAAAATATCTACTTTATTTATCCAGTCTCACAATAAATATTAAAAATGTTTCACAAAATAAAACATATTTATCTCAATCAATTTATTGTGTTTTGTAATAATTACAAGAAAATAAATTTGGTATATTAAGACGGAATTTAGAACTTCCAAAAATTACGAGGAAATTATAGAGTGTGTCCTAAGTTTGATAATTATGTATTTTGATCCTCATGGATGTCATTCACCATGATCATCCTAATAGATATTGTCTAAAAGATGAACAACTCTTGACCATTTCAATTTTTATAAAAGTGATGATACTTTTTAGACCCATTTCAATGCTTCCATTATTTATATTATTTTTGTTATAGTCATTTATGGTGACCGAATTTCGTATTGTTAAATTTTACTTTTATGTGTTTTTCAATTCCTTTAGTCTCACGAGAAGTTTATCAAAGAAAATTTTCTATTAGTGACGAATGAGTGTTGTCCTCTACGCCGTGAAGTTCTTGTATTTCTACTTTAGTTGGTTCTTACTCTCTTTAGTGGTTACTATGTTAATAGTCTTAACTCTCAAAATTTTCTTCAACTTCAAATAATGAAGTGTTGATTAATTATTATTGACTTTTTAACTACGTTGGAATCTATTAATTCATTGAATAAAAATGTCGATATGAAAGATGTTTCAAATCACTTTAAAAATTCATTGACTTTTTTCTATCTTGTTTAACCTTTTTATGGAGTATTGTTATATGTTTTATTTCGTTGTTTAACGAAATGCTTTCTTACAATAATAATATAACCATTCCACTATATACTCCCTCCAATAATGAAAAGAAAAGGGTTAGTTTTTTATTATTTTTTTTAGAAGCAAAAAAAGGTAAGCATTTTTAAAGTTTATTTCATCAATAGATTTTCTATTCAATATTAAAAAATAAAAATATCAATAGATTTTTAAATTATTAAAGAAACTTGTGGACTACTCTCAAACAATCAACGGTTATTTTATTTTATTTTTTCTAAATTAAAAGAATAGAATTTAAAATGTCTACTTGATTTATCTCATTAGGCTAAACTTCAAATCTAATCTAACTTTGTTTACTTTACTTTCAAATGTTTTATTTTCTCTTTTTATATTTTGATGTATAATCTCTTAAAATTATCAGTACATTAGTTTTTAAAACTGGCATGTAAAATTTAGAATGAATCATAAAATTTCTATTTAAAATTTTTAAAAAGAAAAAAGAAAAACTAAATATTTTGAAATACTGAGACTTTAAAAATAACAAAAAACAGTGAAAGTTGAATAAACATAGTTTTTGTTCTAAAAAAAATAAATAAATAAACATAATTTAAACTAAAAAATACTAATCTATTGATGGATGAGTAGTCAAATCCTACTTTTATTTATGTTTAGCACTTTTTGATACCACAATTTTTTTTCTTCCTACTTTATGATTGATTTGATCTTTTCTCAAATGAAGAAAAGAATAAAAAAAGTTGGTATTATATATGTAATAAGTAAAGCTTCTCTACTTATGAATAAGTCAATATTTATCATATAAAGTTTTTATAAAAATACTTCATTAAAGACAAAATAACGTATGTGAGTAGAAATGTCTACAGGTGGGCAGGAGAATGGCTTTTCCGTCTCCATCCCCACCATAAAATGAGAAATGGATTTATTATTATAATTATTACCATTTGGTTACCGATGAACTGAATTTAGAATCGATGAAAATTGACTTGTCAGTAGATAAGGTTAAAAAAATGAGAGTCATTACTCAAAAGTGGACCAGACTACCAGAATCTGCGGGGGTAAAAATGGAAATTGCCACTCAGAGCCCATCACTAATAATAACACACCATATGCAAACAATACTATCCTTGAAATCCTCTTCTTTAAGTAATGCCTTTTAAAAAATAAACTTCATAAAGCAATCTTCTTTTTCAATAAACTTTTATAAGAAAATACTTTCCTATTTATTTATCTAAAAAAAAAAATAATCCTATTAATTGAAAATAATATATTATTTTACAAGTATTTTTCTTTTTAATTTAGTTATTAAGAAAATCCAGTTTCTCCATCTTCCTATCTCTTTAGGATACAAAATTAATAGCAATACTTATCTCTATTTTTTTATAAAAAAAAATATTGAAAACAAATTACATTGAACAAGAAGAACAGTTTATATTATTTTAAAAAAAAACACACAAAAAAAAACAATTTATATGAAAGAGGACTTAAGTAATTTAGAATTCATTCGTTTGCTTATTTTTAATTTGAATCTTTCTTAATTATTGAGAGTAATTCATAATGCATATGAGACAAAAATATTTAATACAATCATCATTATATTGATGTTACTTTCTCTGACCTGGTAGAAAATAAATTAGTCTATTTTTTTTATGTCCAACAATATAAATTTTATATCGAAAAGGTTAATCACCTAATAATTTTATTATTTGATGATAATGCAGTTCAATATCACTATCATGAGTTCGATCCGGTAAATTAATATTTGGGGACAAGGTTAGTTATGAGAATTGAGTGCTAATGTAATACTAATCTAATACAATAATATGATATAGTGTGTTTAAATAATATATCTGGCCAATTCATAATAAGTATTCGTCTAATATATATTTTTTTTATAATTATTAAATTTTTAAAAATCGAGGATGCTCTCTCCTCATTTCATCAAAATTATTTTGATTTGAATGGAACCTATCATTAAAAAAAAAAAAAAAAAAAAAAAAAGAAAAGTACATACCTCGACAGGAGTGAGATGTCTAGTGTAAAACATGTCAACAGTTTCCGGCACACCGCCGTAGGTTCTGCGAATTTTCCGGCAAGCTCTAGAGTCTCTAACACAGGAAGCAATCTTAGCCCAGTAGCTATCATCGGCGACCCGGTCGGTGAGCCACCCGGAATAGTCCTGCAAATAGTAATCCAAGTAGGCTCGGTTGGGGAGGGGGCGACCGGAGCCCCGCTCGGTGACGGCGTAGGCGAAGATGATGAATCCCACGAGGGCGCCGATGACGAAGAACATGACGAAGAGGTAGAACCACATTAGGAAGGTGTTGCGGTAGCAGGCGCCGCCGAAGCCGGCAAGCGAGACGACCATGACGGCCACGCCGATGGCGATGAGAGGCCACTGGAGGAACTTGAGGCAGTCTGTGGTGTTGGCGCGGCTGCTCAGCCAGATGCCGCCGCCGATGATGGGGAGGGACAGGAGGAAGGTTAGGAAGTTTAGCAGCCCGATCAAGTGGTTGCTCGCTCTCATCGTTTCTCGACAAAAAATATGGCTCTTTTTTTTTTCTTTTTTTTTTTTTTTATCTGTGAAAGATGGGGTTTTTTCAGTGCTACTGGTTTTTATAATGGAGATTTTTGTAGGGAAAGAAGATCAAGGTTTTTTTATTTGGAGTCTCAAAGTCAAAAGTTTTAATTGTGGCCAATGGGAAGTGAAATGATTGAATTAAGTCCAGTTACTAAATTTTTTAATATTCAATTTATTAAACTTTGATTGTTATTTTTTAAATTTAGATTTTTATTTAACTTTTTTTGTTTTTGTTTTTTTTAAATTAATTAACATTTGAGCATGAAATCCACAATAGTTATTATTTGATATATGTTGTCATATGAGTAGTATAATATTTAGTATGTATTTGAGAATATACAAAAATGTTAAGTCTACATGTAGCTATGTAGCTTCGTGATTAAGCAACAAAGGAATGCATAGTAAAAGGTAATTTACAAAAAGAATAAAAGACATAAATAATTGAATTTGTATACTAATGTGGGGGGTGTTTTAGACCCAAACTAGTTATTGTCTCTAACTCTTTAATCACTAAGTCACTCTATGATGATTAAATATAGACGTCTTTGTTAATTATTTATCTTGGAAATAACTATAAATATAAATAAATTATAAAATATTTACATCTATCATTATTAATACGTTTTAATACTTTATTATAAATACTCCCTAATACCTTTTTAGAAATCTAGTATCATAAAAAATGTATATGAAAATACTTATTAGTACTAATGATTAATTTTTAAAAAAGTGATCTAGTTTGTGATTATTTTCTAGAATTGATCTCCTAACTTTTCCATTATTTCTTGTGTGACTGTATTGGACTTGCAATAAACATGGGCCTAATTAAAATAGGGCCCAAACAATTGGACTTGGGCTGTGGAACGGAACTTCAAACTGCTTTTCCATGCATTAGGAGTGTCCAAACAATCCGAAACTCGAAGAACCCGGACTAACCCAACCTATTTTGATGGATTGGATTGGGTTAAATATATTTTTGGGTTGAGTTGAATTCAAAATCATGAAATGTTCATAAGTTGGGTTAGGTCAAGAGTTGACCTAAAATTAACTCAACCAAACCCGACTAACCTCAAATGATTATTTTGTTTAAAAATATATATTTTTTTTACTTATAATATTATTATTGTTAGACTTATTATTTTCCCATATTCTTTTATATTTTTTCAATTCTTTATAATTTATATATCATAATAAAATATAAAATCAAATTATGTAAGATATTTTTGTTGGTTTTAACTATATATTTGTTTTATGGAAGTCTTATTATGTTATCTATTTTTATTGTTTTAATTATCTATTTTTTTATGTTTTATAATTGAAATATTTTATATGAATCATGATCGTAGGATTAATAGTTAGTGACTTTTTATTATATATTATATATTTATATTCATTTCATTACCTTGATTGAAGATTGTATTTTGTTTATGTATAATGTAGGACTAATTTGATTAAAAATATTTATGGACCCGATGACCCAACCTAACTAAACTCAACCCGAAAATATAAAGGTTGAGTTGGATTGGATTATCTCTTTAATTGGATTGAGTTGAGTTAAAAAAATAATCAATTCAAAAATATAAGTTTGGTTGAAAACCTCTCTCAATCTAACCTACGTTCATCCCTTCTCTGCATCATTGTCCTTGGTGGCAATTCCAAAATTTGTACAAGGATGTTAAGCCACTATGTTTGTAGTTGTTCTATAAATTTTTAAAGTTCCATGAACGTTTTATCTTTTAATTTTGTCTCTAATAAAGCTAATAATTTGTTAAGAATTAATGGAACATTTAATAAATCCATGATTTTTTAAAAATGATTGACTCGGACACATATATATTAGATACAAAATTGGAAGTACAGTGGCATATATTAAACACGAAGCTTAAGAATTTATTACACTACCAGATCCGTAAACACACAAACTTGCAAGTTTAAATAATAGTTAGATACTTTTAAATTAGTTCAAGAATTTATCAAGGCTTGTGTTTAATAAGTTTTAAATATTCTCAATGAAATTTAAAACTACCAATTTCAAGTTCGTCGACAAGTGAGGAGGGTTCGTGTTTTTTTTTCTCTAACTACATGATAAAAAATGAAAGATTCGAATACATGATTAAGAGGTCATAGAAAGAATACGTTGAATTAGTATTCTGGTTGACTTTTCTTTTTTATTCATATATCTCTTTCTTAATGAACAAAATTCATTTGATTTTTTTTTTTTTAATATTTACTAATTTTCTTAAAAATGGTTAAAATTGGAATAAATTTGATTAAAATGTAGCAATAATTGAGCTACATCTGTTTTTTTTTTTTTTTTTTTTTTGATTAAGAGATCATTCATTAGTTACTTATTAAAATGGTTAAAATATCTCAGGCAATCTCCCTGTTAACCAATTCAAATATCTTTTTTTTTTTTTAAATTATTTTAAAAATTTGTTGTGATACATTTTCAAAGGTGAAGACTTTGAATTTAATACCCGGTGGGAAACGACAAGCCGCTGCATTGCTAATCCACACAACAAAACTGCGGTCTCTTTCTTCTCTTTCTCTTCTTTAAACGATAAAACACATCGAAAACCGGGCAAACCAGAAGCAGAGGGAGAAGAAGAAGAAAACGAAGCTCTGCCCTTGTTTGTTTATCCATTAACAACAACAACAACAATGCCTCTTTATTCCCACTGACATTATTCCCAGGTAACAAATTTCGTATCTCTTTCCCCATTACACTTTTTCTGTCATCAATGGCTCTTCTTGCTACTGTTTCTATATCTACAACTTCTTATTTGCCTCACATTTTCTTACCCTTCTTCAATTTCATTCCTATGAAAATCCCTTTTGTTTTTTCTTTTGATTGTTTTTCGATTTAGTTCAAATGGTTTTACCCCTTTTGTTTATTTTTGAGTGTTTTCCGATTTAGTCCAAATGGGTTTACCCGTTTTGTATTTTTTGAGTGTTTTTCGGTTTAGTCTAAATGGGTTTCTTCTGTAAAGTGATTTTCCCCTTTGGAGCTCGAGAGTGTGATGATCTAAGGCTTTTGGTCTTTTCAACTCTGTAAAGTGCGAGAACTGAAATGAAATCTCGGAACCCTACTTTTTTGGCTTCTGCTTTTTGTTTTTTTTAATCCCTTTGTGTGGAAAGTGAAACCAAAATAACCTGTTGATTTTCTTCATCTTCAAAACTTGCGTTAGCTAGGGTTTGACCAGTTTGACCGGTTTTTGTTTTGTGTCATTTCGATTTTCTGCCTTTGACCCTTTGAATTTTCAGCTGTTCTGTTTGGTTTCTGTGAAAATAATGTTTACAGAGCATGTAGAGTGAAACCCCACTTTTCCAAAACTATGAAAATTGCTGTTTTTTTGGAGTCTTAATTGGGACATTGATTTGGGCTTATGATTGCTTCTTAGTATTCAGTGTAATTAGAAAGTTAATAACCTACATGATGGTTTTTGTCGGCTTGCTTTGTTTGTATTAAATGTCAAAACCAAACAGTAGTAGTGCCCTTATTTCACGGCCAAACTGGAGGAACAACTTTAGACATTCATAATTGAACCTGTCCTGACCAGAATTTCCAATGTGTTAGAAACTAATCTTCATCCTCTTCTTTAGTTCAATCATGAATGTTGGTTCTCTCCAGTGTTTCTTAGCCATGGTTTTGACTTTTTGGGCATGCTTGAGTTGAGTGCACTGCTAAAGAAAGTTATTTTCTATAAATGTTCAAGTCTTCAAGTTTTTTAAATTTAGCTGGTAGGGAAAATTTCTCAAAGCTTGTATTCATATATAATCTCTAATTAGAGATAGAAACAGCTCATAACTCTCTCAGTCTGGACCCGAGTTTAGCACAAGTGATGAAGGTAAATGATACCCTTCTTTCTCTTCTTTTTACTATCCATCAGATTTTTGGATAAACGTTTGCAACATAAAACCGAAAAATCGAAAAACCGAACCGAACCAATCCAATGGATCGGATTGGTTTTTTAGCCCAAAATCGGACATATCGGTTTGTAATTTGAAAAAATCGAAAATATTGGATCGGTTCTGGTTTTCGTTTTAAAAAATCAATAAAAACCGATCCAAACCAAAGTATACATACATACATATATACATACATATATATACATACATATATATACATACATATCTATATATATATATATATATATATATATATATGTATATATATTTTGAGATTACAAATAAATATATATTTTGTAAATAAATCATATAAAGTTATCTTCCTTCCATTATTTTGAATATTTTTTAAATTGTTAAAATTTTCTTAATTCTCTCCTATTTGAAGTAAAAAACATCCTTAAATATTTTTTATTAAGTTAAAAAATACTTCCGACTTTTAAAAATATTGTTGTTTATGAGTTTTTTTTATGACAAATATTTTTGATATATTAAAAAAAATTGGACATCGGATCGGATCCAAAATCGAACCGAAACAATTGAAAATCGAACTAATGGTTCTATCCTTTATTGGACATTGGATCGGATCAATTTTTTGAAAACCGAAGATATCGGTTCGGTTGTCGCAAACCAAAAAAAACCGAAACGTATACTCAGGTAGGTTGCCGTCATGGATTGAACCCATAGTCTTTTGAATTTCCAACGAACAAAAAACTTTTAAACTTGTATTTATAGGACTCCTTTTATTTTTCATTCCTTACTATTGTTCTTAGTTCTTACCCTTCTTCCATTTAAATATAGTTTGATATGTGTGAAGCGCATTCATTACAAGGTAAGAATTTTCTTTTGGAAACAAACTACGAAATTAATGCTGTCATTTCTTTTCCCATTGTGGCTTCAATTGTGATGATAAGGACCACATGCTGTTCATGAACCGCATTTATTTTCTTGAAGACACTCCCGTTGGATTCCCACCTGCCCCTTTTTGTGATTTTTTATTTTTATTGCAGAGTTGCAGGTCTTGTGGGCCAGGAAGTATTGAAGGAGGATAATATAGACTAAGCTTTCATTTACTTCCTTTTCATAAGAGTAGCGATGCAGACCCCAAAATCAAGGTAACTTTCATCTTCAGCATTTCCTTTGGTGTTTTAGCTTGGTCAGAATGTAAAGGGTTGAGCTTTATTATTTAACAAATCCTTTTATGATTCATTTGGTTCGGTTAACTTATTTGAAGTAGTTGTTGATTAGTTTCAGTTTTCACCAACTCACTCTTGACTCTATTTCTAGAGTGAGAAAGAATTGTTAACTCTTACTTTATGTACTTTCTATATTTGAAATTTCTAAATGTTGAAGTTTGAACTGATAGAATACATATATATAATTATCGTTAGAGTGAGATATTGTTTTTCTGTTGGAGTAATGACAATCTTATATCTTGGATGCAGATGTTGTATGCTTCATTGTTTATTCTTCTCTATACAATTAGATATCTCTTTTTCGTTATCAGTTTTGTTAGTTTTTCTCTCTTGAAAGGAGTGTATGGTGACTACTAGTACTAACAAAACTCTCATTTGCTTGAAAAAACGTTCATTGAATCCGATAAATAGTTGGTTGTCAAAACCTTTGCCTTTTGCTATATGGTGAAGCAGTGACGGTCGGTGCTCAGTTGACAAAGCCATTCATTGAAGACCTTTTATTCTATGTTCTTGGTGTTATCTTTATCACCAGTATTGTTCTTGTTCTTTTTCTTAGTATTGTACACTTCTTATACCATCATCTGGGTATACTTCCTGGGGTATTTTAGGGATTTGAGCTCCATTCAATTAAGTAGGAAAATTTATTTTTTCAACTTCAATGGTTATCTTTTTTAGACATACAGTGGCTAATGAAGTGGAGAGCTATGTAGTTTATAACCACATGCACGAGGTCTTTTGATGAAATTACCACAGTTGCAGTTTTAATCAAACATTTATTTGTGAATAACGAGTATGTCCATGTTGGAATTGGTCTAACACTGTTTTTTTATAAAATTTCTAGGCCATCAAAATTAAATCTAATGATAGAATTTGGTTCCTAACCCCTTTAAGGCCTGAAGATTTTGCGACATAAAACGTTCTTAAGAACAATAGTTACGATTCAATATAAATTTTACTTTTGCATTGCTGAGAGTAGATGTCATGTAGATAATACAAACTGATTTGAAATTTTTATTGCATAACTTCATGGAAAACATTTTCTATGTACTCATCAATTATAATTCAATTTTTTTTGGATAACAAACAATTTCATTATAAATATGAAATTACACAATTATAATTAAAATTACCTTTGCTGTGTGTGTGTGTGTGTGTTTTTTTTTGTATTTTCTTTCCCTATAATTTATAGCTTGTGGACATAACTTGATTGTCATAATACTTCTTTTGTCAACAGAAATTCCTTGCCAGAAACACCTCAAAAGGTTTCTCCACGAGTTGCTCGGAAACTTCGGCCGACTGCTCAGGAATGTGATTCTGCTTCCTCCTCAAACCAAGCAAATAACAGAATCATTAAAGAGCGAAGCCCTAAAGTTATTGATCGAAAGTCACCTAGAAACCCTGCAAGTGAGGTAATCTTGATTGTACCCCTTTGTTTTGGTTTGGTTTTGGTTGAAGGATTTAGAAGAGTTTAAACATCCAAGATTCTTAATGTTTTGCGTTATATTTCTTAAAGTTAAAATTTTAGAAACTGAAGTTAAGTATTTATAGTCTAGTACTGTGTTAGAGTACTAGTGTGGTATATTATGAGTTTTATGTAGAGATTGGTAGTATTTCAATAAGGGGTATAATAGTAATTAGTTAGAAGTGTCTTGGTTATAAGTACAAGTGTTGGGGGATCTTAGTTGGTGTATATCATTTTTGGAGAGGGCTGTCTATCTCCCATTGTCCCTCAATGGAAACTCTCTCCCAAATGATCCACACAACTAAGTTTCCTAACACACCTATTTATAACTAATATTCTATGCTACTCACTAACTACCATTATACTCTTTATTGAATTATTACTAATCCCCATGTATAACCCCTAATATACCATATACTAGTACTCTCACACATTCCTAGGCTTCCTGTATGTATGACTGAAAAAACATATTTACTGCCATATTTTTTTTACACGCAGGAATTGGTTTCACCTAACGTTTTTTCATGTAAAAATACATTCTAATGCTTTCAAAGAAATCTGTTGTGATTTATATTCCTATACTATGTTATTGGCATTGAAATCCTCGGAATCATTTTTCTTTGCTTCTCATCTAGGCATCATTAGCTAAAAGTAGTTTATGTTTTGAATTCATTTTTTTTTATAAGAAATCAAAACATTTTCATTGCTAAGATGAAAGTGTTATAGAGGTTTTGGGGTAGGTTCTGAGCCTAGTATACAAAAAGATAATACGATAAATACAAATCTGTTATATTTTATAAGTATGTCATTTTGCCACAGAAATCTTGGGTACATTTCTTGAGATCTTCAGTGTCTCAGTTTGTTCTGAGTACAATGTAGAAGGTGCTACTAAAATTGGAGGCTTGGGGAGCTTACTCCTGTCTCTCTTTGAGTATACTCCTCAACAATTTTAATTTTTTTTAAAATAAGTATCCATTATTTTTTGTGGCAGACAGCTTCAACCTCTTATCAAAATTATTTTTGTTCTTGTTATTTGTTGGCTTGGCTTTTTAGGTCTGTTTTTGTTGGCTGTATTTTTAACCTCTGTCAATCTTAATAGTAGAAGTTGGTTCTTATTATAATCCGCTGTATTCTCCATGACTCATTTCCCTTGATCTGTCTCAGACTTTTAAGTGTAGTAATGTTGGCTTTAAGAATCAGATGAGCAGGGCACTTTTCTTCTTTTTCCTCTTCCTAGATGGAAAATTATTTGCAGTTCTAATAATCATTTCTCATATAGTGCTGTTAGAAGTTGTTTTTGGAACTTTTTTTTTTTTAATTCAACAATATTTTGAGTGGAGGTTCGAACCTATAGACTATAATCTCTTGGTTATCAAGTCATACATCATACCAGTTGAGCATGGTTTTTATTGCCGAGTTGTTTTTGGAACTTCTAAAACTTTTTTTTTCTTGTTTTTGCTTCAGAAAAAGCATCCAAGCAAGATTTCCGAGTTGGAATCTCAGGTTTCTCAGCTCGAGGAGAATCTGACGAAAGTGAAGAATCAGTTATGTTTATCTGAATCATGCAAGAAGGAAGTCAAGCAAGAGGCCGAGGAGGCCAAGAATCAACTAGATGCCATGACCTTAAAGCTTCAAGAATCTCAAAAACAAGTACTTGAGCTATCTTCTGCTGAGGAAGCTTGTGTTATAGAACTACAAAAGATCTCCCAAGAACGAGATCAAGCCTGGCAATCTGAGCTTGAGGCCATTCAAGAACAGCACAAACTCGACTATGCTGCATTGGCTTCTTCGGTTACTGAGATTCAGCAGCTAAAGATCCATCTTGAAATGGTAGCTGAATCTGAAACAAAAAAGACTGAGCATGCAAATTTAGCAAATTACGAACTTGATACCTTGAAAAGGAACCTTGCAGAAACTCTGTGTTCTATGGAACAAATGAAATACGAACTGAAAAGTTGCCGAGAATCCGAAGCTCAGGCTCAGTTACTTGCAAGAGAAACTCTAGCACAACTTGAAGATGCTAAAAAACGAGTAGAGGAGCTCAGGTATGAAGGTATGGAAGCAATAAAGGGGTACCACTCTATTGTTTCAGAATTGGACGAGTCGAAGGCACGTGTTAGTTTATTAGAAGAACTTGTTAGTAAACTCAAAACCGATGTTGCTAATGCTAGCAGTAAGCTTTTGCAACATCCAGCAATTGAAAATGAGAAAAAGAGAGAAGAAGATCATCTTGAAGAGGAACTTTGTTCTCTCAAATCAGAGGTCGAACAACTGAAATCAGTCCTGGAAATGGCTGAGACCAAATACCATGAAGAACAAATTCAGAGTGCAGTCCAGATAAGAACGGCTTATGAACAGGTTGAGCAGATTAAATCCAACATGAATTCAAGGGAGTCTAAACTAGGGAAGGAACTGAGAAAATCTAAAGCGGATATCGAAGAGTTGAAGGCCGACTTGATGGATAAGGAGACTGAATTGCAATGTATCTCGGAGGAGAACGAGCAGTTGCACGCAAAGATTCAGAACCAATCTAGCCAGAGAGAACATGAACTAGAAAAAGAGATTAAGCAATTGAAGGAGCATCATGCAGAGTTGAAATCCAATCTCAATGATAAGGATAAAGAATTCCGTAGTGTTTCGGACGAGAACGAGATGCTAAAACTCGAAATCAACAACTGGATAATGATCCGAGCAAAAGCAAAGGATGGGACTACAGAAGTTGAGGATGCAATGGCTGTTGAACAAGAGGCTCTCATAAGACTTGGCATTGTGATGGAGGAGGCAGACAAAAGCAACAAGAGGGCGGCTCGAGTGTCCGAACAGTTGCAGATTGCACAGGCTGCAAATGCCGAGATAGAAACAGAGTTGAGACGGTTGAGGGTGCAGTCGGACCAATGGAGGAAGGCTGCCGAAGCAGCAGCCGCAATGCTCTCTGCGGGAAACAATGGCAATTTCATGGACCGTTCTGCATCATTGGACAGCAACTATGATTTAGATGCAGGAAAGTTGAACAGATCTTATTGTGAAGAAATGGATGATGATTTGCTGAAAAAGAAAAATGGGAATGTGCTAAAAAAGTTGGGGGTTCTGTGGAAGAAACAACAGAAATGAAGGTCCTGCCTGGACTTGGCATGTCCAACTTTGTAGTTTGTATTATGAAAACTAGATTGCATTTTTAGGCTGTATTTACTCTTAAATCTTAATATGATGGGATATTATTGTTCGTCTTTCACATCTCCCTTTGGTTGGTTTCTCTCTTTCCAGATTTGTGCAGCCTGAAAACTTATGATTTTTAGCCAAATTTTCTCAGTGAAAGTTAAAGCTTGTGGAATATAATCTTGATGTTAAGAATCTCATGTTAAAAACGTCTGGCGATTTAACAACACTTTTAAGTGGGCTACTTATCAATTATTTTGAGTTGGAATCTCATATTAATCTAATATAGAATCGAAACTTATAAAACCCAAATAGTTATTCGATCTATTTTAAATTGGTGAATCCAAGGTAGAAGAAAATACCTGGGTTGAAGAGCTGTAAACGAGGGAGTTGGTTTCTGCAAATTCTGATTTAGTTTGGGGTATAAAACATGAGCTGAAAATTAATCTAGGAACTTTTAATATGTGAAAATAATTAATAACAATATTGTTTAAAATGATGCTTTCAAATATATAGAATTCAAACAAATATTGAAATAATTGTTAAGAACCATTTATGGAGAATTTTGTTGGAATAAATAGTATGCCACTCTTTCATGTACTACACTTTTTCACATTCATAAATTTAGACATTTCTATGAGCAAATCCTTTTTGAAATTGAAGAATCATGACTAATTAGTTAATAATTATGTCTCTTATCTAAATTAGAAGATACACTTTTTCGCCCATCTTTTTTTTTGTGTGTGTGTGTGTGCGCGTGTGTGTGTGGTTTGGCTTGGTTTGATCTAAGTAATGTTCGGTAAATCTTGTAGAATGAAATGTCTCTATAAAAATAATTGATCAAACTTATCTTGAGAGATAATACTCAAACTCAAGTGCATGATTTATTTATTTTTATTTTTATTTTTTTGAGATTGTCAAGTGCATGATTTTAGTTGTAATAGCGAGAGTTAGATTTAATATTTAAATATTGTTAGAATTTTCTATATAATCTATTTTAAAGGATCGGTGACGTGTTAGTTTTATTGTTTGGTCGTAATCGAAATTACTAGCACAAGTTTGATCTTGAAAATTGATATTTGATTTTCATTTATTTCATAGTAGTACTACTCTCTAGGTAAGGTTTGTAGTCACCTTCCCTCAATTTTTTTTTTTTAATGATGTTGTTTAGCTAATTAGAACATTATAAACCTCATATATTTTATGAATCACCTCCATATTTTGAATCGTGATAGTATTATTAAAAGAATCTTATCATTAATATATATTAATAAACCATAAAAATAATGGTTAGTGATCTAGTGTTTTATTGTTTGGTGCTAATCTAATTTAACACCACAGTTATAGGTTTGATTTTCGAAATTAGTATTTAACTCCCATATTATTTGAGAACAATAATATCGTCTATGTAAGATTTGTTGGTCTCCTCTCTCAATTTGTACTAAAAAAATAAAATAATAAACCATAAAAATATAACATTTATTTAGGAAAAAAACGTACACTAAAAAAACAATAAATCTGAACAATAGACTTTTTTTTTTTTTTTGAAACACCGAACAATAGACATTTAATTCAAGTAGAAAAAGAAAACATAGGTGATATATATAGTTTGGTTGGGAGACATTAAAGGTGAAATGTCAACAATTGGGGGCTTATAATGTTTGGAACAAGAAAATCTCTATTTGTTAGATTTTTCGACAAAAGCTAAAATCTCCATGGTTTGACCATTATAATATTCAAATATAATTAATCCCACATTTTTCAATTAATTTTCCAAGTTTGGTCGTCTTACAAATATTTCTACTGTGTTTAATTGGGGATATTGAGTTGGGTTAAATAACTTTATGTTTTGTTGTTTTTTTATAACAAACTTTTAAAATAAAGAAAAAAAATTTACCGCATAGATTTTTATAAAAGTTTGTTTTTTAGTTCAGATTTTATAAAACTAATGGAAAATTATATCTTTTAAAACAAATGAATAGAGCATTATTTTTAAGAAAAAGACTATTAATTCACTAAAATAGTAGTGAATTGATCTGAAAAAATAAATAATGAAATACATTATTATTTTTTTTTTTTGAAAAGTTATTATTATTAATATTTTTTTATAGGAAAAATTATATTCTTAATCCTTAGATTTGGAATTCTTACCTTTCAATAAAAGAGTTTTAGTGTTTTCTTTTTTTACTTTATTTTGATATTTATTTTCTTTTAAAAATTAAATTTACATAAAAATAAAATAATTAATTTATTAATATATTAAAATTAATTTAATCATTATTTTAGTTAACATGACATTATATAATTAATGATTTTGTTATCTTATTGATTTACTGCAATATTATTGAATAATATTAAAAGTAAAAATGTCAAAATTTAAAAGTTAGGACCTAAATTAAACTTAGACATTATACATAGATATTCAATTTTGAAAGCTAGAGATCAAATTGAACTTAGACACTAAACCTAGATATTCTTTTCCATCTTATTATTATTCATTTCCACCTATACACTCAACCTGTTTGAAGAATATAGCAAAAGTGGTTTTCGAGGAAAAGAAGTTTTATGAAGTTTGAAGGCTAGATTTAGAAAATTGTATCAAAACAATGACTGAAATGACCAAATTAATTATATTTGGTTTGCTTTTCGCAGTTATTATTCGCTTTTTTTTGATTTCAAAAAAAAAAAAAAAAAAAAAAAAAAACCGAACATCAACAATAAAAATAGAATTAATTATCAATTCCATTTCTTACCAAATAAATAAAACAAATGATTATCAAACACAATAACTAAATTTTTATCGAAAAATACTAAATACCAAATTGATAATATTTTAACTTTGAGTTTAGTTTATTAATAAACTCGAGTGAGTACGTACATATAAAATATTAGAAAAATTAAGAAAAAAGCAATATATGGTTTGATTCATTAGGATAACTCCAAATACTAGTAAATATGGAGAATAGCATACGAATTATATATATTTTTAATTTATTTTTTATATATTTTAATTTTTGAAACGAGAATAGCATTAGAAATTAAACTTTAGGCTCCATGTGCTTGAATGGATGAACAACAATTGATGGTAAAGTTCGAAAATTAGTTAAGTTTTATGGAAAAAGAGTAAAGCAAGTTTGATAAGTGAAAAAAAGGTGGTGGAAGAAAAGGTGGCTATTATTTTGTCCCTCAATAAATTAGCAAAAATAGTCAAGTAAAATGCCTATTCAACTTTTTATCAATTAGTAATCATTTTAGAGCTGAAATTTGTAAATTGGATTGGTAGAACCTTATAAATCTTCCCGTGTCGTTCACTTCATGGTAATCTAAGATTTCCATGAGATGAATATCTAGATTACCACGTTTATTTTACAGTAATGGAAAAATATTCTGACATCCTGAAATGCTCATTTAAAAGCCATTTGGATGCCCTCCTGCAACATGGGTTTTTAGAATGTCGTAGAGAGCATCCTTGAATGACACTTTTACTGTCACACTTTTTTTTTTTTTTTTTTTTAATTTTATATTTTTATCAATTTTTCTCTATATTTTTTGTGTAGTTTGTACCTTAAAAAATAATAATATATTCTTTTTTAGTATATAATTATTAAACATTAACAAGTAAGTATACATAATTAATTATATTTATATTTTACATTTTGTTTTAAAATAATATGCATTAAATTGAATAATATTTTGATTATTTTCAACAAAAATTTAAACTGCATTGATTTTTGTTATATGTTTCAGATATTATCTTCACTTTCTATATTTAACAAATTTTCACTTTTTTTAAAAAAAAATTGAATTTTAGTTTTTTGCTAGGTAAATTTATTTTAAAATATAATATTTACATTAATAAAAAAAAATACGTTATATGGATTTTAATTATATAAATTAATGTGTAAATTAGGTTACGAGGTCATTTAAGAAATTTCCATGAACAAAACTTATAAAATAAATACAGTTTTCTAAATACCCGTAAAAATGTTACTACAAAATAAACATAGTGATCTAAGAATGCCGGATATCTGAAATTCCAGACATTTGAGATTTCGGGTATCAGAAGATTTCAATTATACTGATTACCCTCAAAGTAAACGGCCCTTCAAAATTTGTTTCGCAAAAATATTTGAGAAATTTAAATCCCACAAAAAAAAAAAAAAATGGTAAATATTGTTGAATTAAAAAGATCAATATTGTCGTTTTGATTACTTAAGAAAAAGTAATTTAAAAATTATGTTATTGCTAAACCTAAGATCCTTTGAAATTTGTACCTTAAAGTGTTATGTACCAAAATGTGAGAGGCATAAAAGAAGGAACGACAATTATGAACCGATGATGGTTATACAAAAATGGAAAGCTATAAAACAAATTTCATTCGTTTTGGTAAGGTATTCTAAACTCACATAACTCTAAAAATTTCATACATACTTTAATTAATGAGACTGCCTACATGGTTAACACATAATAATATCTTATATGTCTTTTATCTTGCAGGTACTAACGTACATTTTGAGTAATTTACAAATTCAATGTTAGATTCAAAGTACTATTTTTTGGCATCAACAAACATTATTTCATATGAAACTCACACACCAAATCTTAAAGCTTGTGTAGTGATTTATCCATTCAAGAGGGAATATGGAATGACATTTTTTTCTTGCTAAGATATGGAATAGGGAATATGGGAATATGCGATCGGCTCGTCTCTACACCAAATCTTAGAGCTTGTGTAGAGACGAGCCGATCGCATCATGGTGTCAGGCAACCAACATCGAGTAGTGCACGCCATCTTTCTTCCGGCTCTGGAAAGTTCTTTCTGGGAGAAGCAAAGGGCATTGAGATTGAACCGACTCAATATTAAACTACGGGTTCTTTTGAACTAGTTTGGTTTTTAGACTTCACTTGGATTGGGCTTCACTCGTTTTTAAATGTTTTATTTTATTTGTTGTGTGGGTTGTGTCTTTTAATTTAATTTTTATGGGGGTTTCTTTTGTAGGGATAGTTTTTTGTACTAGTTGATAAAGAAGGGTTTAATTTGATGGTGAATATATATTTTTATTCGAGTAAAGTTTCAGTCCTCTTCGGGCATGAAACTTCTCTCTTTCTTTAATGGATTCACTTATCTTAATAGTTTGGATGGTTTTAATGTTAATTTTCAAAGATTTTCTAAATTCAACATCATTATGCAAGATACCTTCTATTTGTTTAGAGTTTCCTTTATCGACAGGAATTAATTTGTGTTGTCTCAGCTCTTAGTTATAGATCAAAACCAAAGTGTATTGGTTGAAGTTTTTCATCCTTCTGTTTGAACTCCTTTTGAGAACAATGGTGTATTAAGATTTCTCTTTTCTTTTTCTTTATTTTTTTCTTTTTTTTAAAAGAGTTCAGATTTCTCTTTTTCTTTTTTCGTTTTTTTAAAGAGTTTTAATATTTCTATTAATCGTTTATATTGAGTATTGTGGTTTTTTTTTTAAAAATAATGTTGTGAGCTCATGGTCCAATAAATAAGTAAATAGATAAATAACTCCATCATTCTCGACGTTCCCTTGTTATTCATAATTCATTCTTATCAAAAGCACCGATTTGTAGTGTACCCAATTATTGGAATATTCATCATTTTTTTATCAATGATATTTCTTTTATACCTAAAAATATAGTATATTTATTTTTGTCTTCTGACAAAAATTCTCCCTCCCAAATCTTCCTTTGGATTTTGTCTGTTGAGAGAGAGATGCCAAAGCAAAATCCTTCATGAAATTGCTGCTCATGTTTCACTCAAAATCCCAATGTATAGATTCAATAATAAATAATATATAAAAATAAATTCCACCGAAAGGATTGGTAGCCTTATAATTTCATAGTTTAGTGGTAATTCTGTTCAATATCACGGTCACAGGTTCGATCTCGAGAATCGATATTTAACTCTCATTTATTCGGGAGTATGAGTATCCTAGATTTGTGGTCTCCTTCCTCCAACTTATACTAATATATATATATATAAATATATAGAAATTCCCATGCTTCTCACACAACACAAACACATCCAATCCATTTTTAACATAAACAATTCAAGATCATCATATTAGTCGTTATTGTCATGAGTTGTTTAATAATGTGATAGATGATCACATAATTTCAAATATACTTTTTAATAGTCTACAGAGATGTTTAGAATAAAGATTTGTGTATTTTTGGAAATAAAATATATGCTTGAAGTAAAATATAGTATATCAATTGGTTATGTGACTAAGCATAAACGGTAACGGAGACAGTAGGAGAGTTTATTCTACAAACCAAGACCAAAAAAGTGATGATTGCATTGAGTACTTTACGAGTAAAGCAGATGGTGTAAATTACTCTTTGAGTTATTATTACTTTTTTTTTGTTTTCGTGAAGTTAATGTGACTGAATTTACAAAATTAAATGATGGATATAAATTACAACGTTTATCTAAGTCTTAGCTTAATTTGATGAAATTATAAGTACTAGTAAAAAAAAAAAAATGATAAAACTTGACAAGTTCAAAGGTAAAATTTCAAACATATTTTTCTTAGTTTTTACTACTACCTTTTAACTTCTTGTCCCCATATTCACCAAGTTTCAAAATTTCAATTTTAACCCTCAAACTTCAATTGAATTCCACTGAATTTTATTCTATTTGATAAAAGTCACGAGTAATCTCTTTATTACCTTGTTTTATCCACATTATTATCACCTTCCAAAAATATTATTGAAGTTGCTAAAATTTAACTCTGCCTTGCAAAATTGGAAACTAAAATAAAAGGTTTTCAAATATTAAAAACAAAAATAGAGAACAAAGTTTCAAAACAAAAAATTAAAACCAATTTTGTTATGAATTGCATGGGAGAAACTAAACAAGGAGCAGAGAACAGACATTTCTGCAGCAAAATAGAGAGATTTGATACTTCAGATCAGTGACACATTGTGACAAAACAAACATACGAAATATCACTCTCATTGTCGATCATGTCAAGACCAATCCGACGGTCATAATTTAATCAACAATTAACTAACTAATTAAGCAACAAAGTTAAATTAACTAATAACACCATGAGATGATTCAAATAAAGAACCATCCTTTTTAGTACAAAACTCAATTAACACCCAAAAAAAAGAAGAAAAAACCCCACTAATTTTTCTAACCTGGAAAAGTAAAACATATGATATGGGAGAGTGTTAAAAAAAAAAAAAAAAAAAATGAGCACACTATTTTAAAGAAGAAAATAAAGGGATTTGGGGAGAGTATTACATTAGTGGGCTATTGAGAAGGCTATGCCAAGATGAAGCATTATTATTCCAGCTTTGTCGAGTATTTCCCGAATCAAATTCCATTGCCATCATCATGTTTGAATCTCCAATTCCATTGTTCATTTGAAAATTTGGATAACCCAAAAGGATTTTGCTTCCGTCGTTACCCCCATTGTTGATTTCTCGCCCTCCGAAGAGCTCTTGCTTCATCGTCGTCACCGTCACCGCGGTCGTCGTTGCATTGCTGTACTGATGATGATGATGATGATCTTGATCGTACGGGTGTAATCTCATCTGATCTCCACCACTTTCGACTCCTCCCATGTTGTTGTTGTTGTCATAATACATCCCTTGCGAGTTGTTATACGAAAACCCGTTCAAAACGTCGCCGTTTTGCATTCCCAAAACGGAAAAGTCGAAGTCGTTGAACGCGGGTCCAGTTCCGCCTCCGCATGAGTTTTTGTGAAGCCTCGCGAATGCCAGGCTGAGGTCGTTGGCCTGTTGCTCGTACGACAAGTGGCTCGGTAGGACGGCGGTTGCGGCGGATGCGAAAGGATAATCTTGGGGTTTCTTGGAGGAGGCCGATGAGTTGGTCGAGGATGATCTTTTGTTCTTACGACATCCGCCGCCGACCGGAACATTGCGGAGTGTGCCGCCTTGTGTCCAGTAACGGCGGCAGGATTTGCAGAAGTATCTTGGCTGTGAGAGGCTGTAGTTGTTGTAGTAGCAAAACTTGGTGTTTGATGAGTCACATCTTGGACATTTCAAGGCTTGTTCTGGCTGTGGCCTTGGCTTTCTCATTTTTTGATCATTTGAACACACCATCATATTCTCCACTGAATGTGCTCCAATTTCCTGTACAATTTATACATAATTAGTAACAATAATCCAAATTAGAAAAAAAAAAGAACAAATCCCATTTTTTATTTCCTCCAATTATGTAGCTTTGAGAATATTTAGAAATCAAAAGAAGGGAAATAGAATATGATGAGCATAAAATAGAGAACATCAAAAGGAAAAAACCTTCTTTGATTAGAACATCCCAATATTAGGTAAGATTAGTTTATAGAAAGAGAAAGAAGGCCAAAACAGAACAAACAATTATTTGATAAATGATTGAAGACCCAAGTACAGAAATAATTAAGTACCTGATGTTGGGTTGTGGGAAGATCCATGGTTGAGATAAAAAAACAATGAGAAAATCAAAACCCCAATTTGAAAAACACAAGCTTTTTAGGGTTTAGATGTTGAAAGTAGAGTTGAAATTAGAGAGAAAGAGTAAAGGGATAAGTGATGAGAAGAAGTGAGGATGAAGAAGAAGGGGAGATGTAAATATATATATATATATATATATATATATATATATAGATATATATAAAGCAATAATCCAAATGGAAGAGAGAGAAGAAATATTAATTT